>WBMZ01003658.1:0-40502 GCA_013400975.1 Atrichornis clamosus | reverse complement strand
GCCGGCGCGGCCACGCCGCATGGCGGAGGCGAGGGAGGCCCGACAGGCGCGGGGAGCGGGCCCGGCCCCGCCTCCCGTTCCCCTGGGCCCCACGGGCGCCTCCGGGCGAAGGGGGAGTCACGGCGGCCGCGGCCGGGTCTGGCACGGCCTCAGACCGCGGCCCTGAGCCCGCCGGGCAGGGCAGGGGCGCCCTGGGTTGGCCATGAGCAGGCTGGACCGTGCTACCCTCCCGGGGTGATCTCAAACCCGGGCTGATCCCAGGCCCTTCTGTCCCCTGTGGGCTTCGTATGTTGTATCCCGTCCTTCACGTGACTCTGGTGAGAACGCAAGTGGTAAAACTCCTTCGCTGCTGCACAGGCTGATACACTGGTTTGCCCCTGGAAGACCAACCAAGGGAGACAATTCAGCATTATAACCGTCGCTTACTGACTGCCACATAAAAACTGGACTGGTTATATTTACCAGCTGGCTCATTTCGAGCCAAACATATGGCTTTGATGCGTCTGTTTTTTATAGTATCCTATTTTAAGCCCTTAGGAAGACTGTGTAGACCCTTTATTGTCACGGTGCTGATTGCAGGATGACACTTAAAGACATCCTCAACTTACAGATGATGTACAGGTCTTGAAGTGACAGCTGAAGAGGCTGTGTGGTTGGGGGACTGTATAATTCAAGTACTTAATATTTTAACAAGAAAATGTTAAAGTACTGGACATCCTCGAGATTGTTAATCTAAAATTAATTGTAAAATTCTTTCCCACAAAGATAAAAGGATGAAAGATAAAATCACCTTCAATGAGCTTTCAAGGATGAAGCTGTGTTGCATCAGTCCTTTTACTGGAAAAGATGCATGTACCATAGTATATAAACTCTAATTATACTTCAGAATTCTTGGGTAGAGTAATTTGTACTTACTTGGTACACAAGTCACATTTCTGGAATATTGACCTTAAACAGCTCAAATCTGACATTCTATTGATGCTTTCCTGCTATTTAAATTCACATTTCTTGTACTGCTGCAAGTCTGCTAAATTGTGTTGAACTGAAGGAGTTGAATTGAAGGTTGGGAACTGAAGGAGATGTTCTCCAGACAGATGCTGGCAATCCTGAATTTCAGGGGACTAAACGGAAAATACAACAAGCAGTGTCAAGTGTTACAAACTGCAGGGGTTCCATCTTACCCTGGCCAAGCATAATAAAGGGTGGAAAGTCATGCCAAGGCGGATTGTGTGTTGCAGGAAGCAGTTTAATGTTAAATTGACATTTCAAATTGGAATACTCAGTGGAATTTCCAGAGTTTTAGTGTGTGTGTTTTATATGTAAGGCTCAAGTGAGCATTAGAAGCACTTCATGCTTCATATTCTCAGGGACTTCAACATACAGAGGTGGTATTTGGAAATACAAGGATCTTGAATTATTTTAAGTATGTACACATATGTAAGAAAGGTGTTTTTTTCCTTATAAACGATAAATGTAGGTCAAGGCCAAACCTCAGCTGTTGTTAATATTTGGTATTGCTTTGTAGTTAGGGATGTAATGCAGCTTTGGGGAGTGTTTTATTGTTGCAGATACTGAGTGTGCTCACTATTAGAGACACTGTAAAGCACATGACATTTTTGTCACCTATTGTAGTGAAATGTGTTTTCCTCAGATTGAAAACTTAGCTTAATTTTGGGTTAGCAGTATGTGAGTTGTTCATGTGTTACAGCTGGTTCTCAGCCACTCAGAGCTTCAGTTGCTGTTCTGGATACCTGTTAGTATTTTAAGTGGTATAAAAGAAAAAAAAAAATAGACGGTAACTCTGACAGCTATTTATGGGCCCAGCTTTACAATTTGTATGTCAGTTTCCATAACTTACAGTTCCTACTGCAAGGCATGGTGATTTGTGCTGTATTTGATTCTTCAGGTTCACTTTGTGCTTTTACTGAAGTGTCTCTTAAATGAGACTTAATTATTTGAGTTACTCGTAAGAACCTGCTTGGCCAGAGTTAATTAAAAGTTTCAAAACAGTATGAATTAATTTTGTGCTTTGTCCAGTTGGTTATCAGCCACTGAGTTGTGGTTGGAATGCCCTGGCGTTGTTGCAAGATTAAACTTGCCTTTCGAGTTTATTTTCATAAATAAAATGCAAAGCTGAGCAGTAATTGTCTCAAAAGCAGCTCTGAGATAAAATAACAGTGTAAATGATGGGATGGAGGATAGCTTTATTTAAATTCCCTTGGTGAGTGAGAAAGTGCTGCTGGATACTGTCACACCGTAACCTTGATTATCTTCAACTGTATCATGGTGCTTTTTCTAGAAAGGAACTCACTCATCTTATGTCAGCTCATTATTTACATAAACAGCCCTGAATATGTGCTGCTGTGGTCCTTAAATTAAAACCATGCTGCTGCTTTCAAACTGCATCTTTTGCCATGTTTAACTTCAATTTTGAGATTCCAAATTGGAAGCTCTGTCTGATGTCTGAGCACCTTGAGGAGGCCCCTACGTTAATAGTTTCTGCCATTATTTCTTTAGGAATGTAATGCTTTCCGAAGTACTTTGTGGGAAATACTGACTCCACCCTCCACCTCAGCCTTTAAGAATAGACAGGTTTCCCACTAGCTGTATTTGACTTCCCCTTATCTTCTAAACCTGTTTGCTTCCCATTCTGTGTTCCTTTCTCCTGCTTTTCTGTAGTGCAGAGTACATTTAGTGTAGGGTGTGTATGTGGGTTGCTGCTTGAGTATTTCTCATGGATGTTTGCTGTGTTTTGTGTGAAGTAGAATGTGTGGGATATCAGAGGTGGGAGTTGCTGTGATGCTGAGAGCTCCTGTTAATAACAGCAGCTGCTTAGGGATGAATAAATGGGGCACTGGCTTCAGCAGCAAGACTGATTTTAAAAGTGTCCGACCCTTCAACTGAACTGCAGCAGCTTTTGATGCAATTTCTGTAAACAGAAGTGCTAGACCGCTCGGAGTTACAAAAACAACAAACGAACAACTTTCCTGAGTGAAGTTTTCTTCCTCCCTCCCTCCCTTCCTTCCTCACCTGAGAGCAGGACTCTCTCTTTCAGTCAGATTCATGGTCTATTTTGCATCATTAAATGCCATTGGTAGGTGCTGTACCCACAAGCCTCCTTGTGTGTTTTCCTTGTCCTTGATGAAACCAGCTTTTAAAACTGGATGTGTCTATTTTATTCATGTGTGTGAAGTGCTCAGTCATGCCTGGATGGATGGAGAGATATCTCCGCTATCCTGAAATTTCCATGTAAATGGAGAGGTCAACATTTGTTTGCCAGTTACGTCATTGAATGACTGGCACTGAGTTTCATCTGCCAACATTTTTGATACGGCCAACCTAATCAAACCATCAATGAACTTTGGGTAGAGGTGATTCAATTCTGAATGTTTCCTGTGTTAAGCACAAAACATTTGTCTTCTGGTGTGCAAGTCTTTTGCTAACTGGGATTTTACTTTCAGAATTTCTTGAGGTTGGCAAAAAGCAGCCTGCCCTTGATGTTCTCTATGATGTTATGAAAAGTAAGAAACACCGAACATGGCAGAAAATCCACGAGCCAATTATGCTGAAGTACCTGGAACTCTGTGTGGATCTCCGCAAGAGTCATCTGGCAAAAGAAGGACTGTACCAGTACAAGAATATTTGCCAGCAGGTATGGCTTTTGATTTTTTATTTTATTTATTTATTTATAGCAAGCTTGGTATCTGTCAGCTGATGTAATCTAAAAGTAACTGATTCGTCTTGAGTTACAATTAATCTGCCTTTTAGATATTCTTGGGTTCGTCGCATTTACATTTTAAATATTTGCTGCCTATTGTGGGTGGAAACATCTTCCCATTTTTTTGCCTTTGGTGTAGGTTAACATCAAATCTTTGGAGGATGTTGTTCGAGCCTATTTAAAATTAGCTGAAGAAAAAACAGAAGCAGCTAAGGAAGAATCCCAGCAGATGGTACTGGACATAGAGGACTTGGATAACATTCAGACTCCAGAAAGGTGCGCAGCCTGTCTTTAAAATGTAGCAATTTACAGAAAGTATCCTTATTTTCATTCACAAAGCTGAGATATAACTGTGATGAACTTGAAATGGAATACTAGTGGTGTTCTAGAGGTTTTAAAGGTAGGGAAAAAAAAGCAGGAATTTTACGTTGAACAAAATCTTAAGTCTGAGTAAAGGAAAGTAAAGAAAGCAAGTAGTGAAGAATGAAAAATGTAGGTGCAGTGGGAGTAGTTCTGGGAGTTGGGTCACTGCTTTCTAGTGTCTAGTCAGATCTTCATCTGTAGTGGTATTGGAGAGTTTTTTTTTATGGAAAGCTCCTCGTTACTGGTTGATGTAATTATTTTAGACCGATATAATTCCTGTTTGTGATAACCTCCATCTCTTCTGACCACATTGTGCATGTACAAACAAAAGGAAAGTATACTTGCTTGGTTAACTGTTGAGATAATGGAAGAAAGGGCCTAAAAAGTACATTCAGGAAAGTTAGAATTAATTGGATGGGTAATGAGAATGTAGAAGGGATGGAAAAAAGGATGGGTAAATCCATCTGCCTTGCGTTGTGTGTAGACCTTTGCTGGCAAGTAGTGCCTGGTTAGGGTGAAACAACTTTCTAGCTCTGTGAGATGTCACTGTGTTGTCAGAATGTTTTGTGGGAGAACTTTGTAATCTGCTTGAGGCAAAGTGATGTTAGCTCTGCTTGCATGTTTATGTTCTTCAGATGAGGCTGTGGCTTTAGGGATTGCTCATGTTAACTGATGGTACAGAGATGTGTGTGGTGGTATCTGTGGAAGAGGAGTCATAAGGTGGGGGTGAGGAAATGTATGAAAGCATTCCAGCTGAGTTTGGAAGAGGCCAGATATCAAATGTGGGGAAAAGTAAAGCTGTTAATAGCATACCAGAAGGGATGTTTGCACTTGAATTGGGAGGGGACATAGACATTGCCCAGTGAGAGCCTGACGACATGAAATGATGACAAGAAATAGGAGAAAGAATCAAGTTAGTGGGAATTCTTTCCATTCAAATCTTTGCACAGAAACTAAAGAAGTAAAAGCTTTATCTTCTGATGATAGAAAACTGGAAGAAATTATTGAAATAGAGGACATATGTCTGTGTAGGAATAGCGTTGTAGTCGTCAAATAATACTCATAAAGACATGGAGTAGAAGGCTGTGGATTTACAAGTTAACAGCAAAGCTCTCTGGTAGAAGTTGCTTGAAAAAAAAGGTGTTCCAGACCTGTCTTCAATAGTTGTTCCAGGAGGGCAGTGCCATTCATGGTATTTCCGGTGCCTGAGATTGTTACAGAGGAATCCCACGAACAGTTAAACAGTGAAGAACTCTTTTCCTTGTTCTACTTTCTGTAACAGAGGACTAGAGAATGGGTCTTTCCAATCACACTTCTTCTCTGAACAAGCACAGTTCCTTTAGTGTATTTTAGGTCCTGTTTTCTACACGTCTCATACTTTTTTTCTGGATTCACCACTTGATCTGTTGGAGAAGGCACTGGTGATGTGTTGTGTTTAATAGTGTATGTAGTACTGGCACCCAAAGAAGCAAATGAGAACTGGGAATGATGCAGTAGAAAAGAGTTGTAAGAGTTGAGAGTTTATGTTAGAAACATAGTTCAAAAAGAATTTTAAAAATGAAGGCTTAGGGAAGATGGTTCTTCGTAAGTTTATCATTCTGAGTGGATTGTTCAGCAGAAGGGGATCATGTGGGACACAGCATTGAATTGGTCTCAGTGTCTTGGGAATCCTTTCCCCAGTCTTACATTTTTGTGATGAGGGAATTAAGTTCTAAATGCAAGATTATCCTATCTTTCTTCTGACATACTTAACCATCTTTCTCATGTCAGAATTTTTGAAGGATTTGAAATGTTAATGTAATTATTGTAGTTCCTGATGTGTGCGGATCACAACACAGCACTTCTGTGTCACATGTCAACAAGAAGTGAACTCTGGCAGCAGTGCTGGGGACTAAAAGGGAAGTGTCAGCAAGTATGGAAGTGTCTGCATTGACAGTGATACTTGACTCTAGCAGAGGTACAGTGCGCAGCTCCCTGGTACGAAATGGAAGGTGAAAATCCTGGATTTAGTTTCCTTTGGCTTACTCATGAAGGATACAAAAATTCCTGATGTCTCTTACCTCTGGAGCTTGGACATGTCATTTTTATATGCAGGAGCCAAAGTTTGAAACTTAAAAGTTAGAAACAAGTATCTACATTCTTTAAAGGAAAAGGGAGCAGTCTGAGGGACCAGTTGGAAAATAAGCAATAGACTATTCAGCAGCAGTTAGCTTTCAGATTTGTCCAGTCTCATCTTAGAACATGGTAAGAAAAAATGATGAGAATTGTAGGGAATAAACCACTTTTCTCTTTTTCCTTACCCCCTACCCTGACTGTAGTGTTCTTTTGAGTGCTGTAAGTGGAGAAGACACTCAGGATCGTACTGACCGACTGCTTTTGACACCCTGGGTTAAATTTCTGTGGGAATCCTACAGACAATGTTTGGATCTTCTCCGAAATAATTCTCGAGTAGAACGCCTGTACCATGACATTGCACAGCAAGGTAGGTCCAAAAGATGAAAACTTGAAGTATAATGATGTGCCTCCCACTTAAGGGGAAGGGAGCATCCAAGGTTTGCAGATGCTTGTGGTCGAAAGGAACAAAAAAAGTCAGAGGATCCTCAAAAGCTTAAAAAATTTTATTAGTAAATTACACACTTGGCATGGAAATTGGTGTGTTAGTCCATGACCTCCCAGCATAACCACATGGAATGGGTTTTGGATAAAGGGATAGGTTGAAAGGGAAGAGAGAGATGAATTAAAGAGAGGGAGGGAGAAAGGAAGAGATCACCAGTCCCGGCTCCAGTGTTGATCCAGCTGACGGAGTGTCCAGATCCTGGGGTGCACGTGCACCTGGACTTTGTGAGGGGACCTTCTCATAGCTAAGTTTCTCACTTTCTATGCAACTCAGTTATCACGCTCAGTCTGTTCTTCTGGACCTTTCTGGAAATGGGTTGGAGGGCTTCAAGGTCGTCTTGATTCCCCTCCACAGTCCATACCCACTTCTTGACCTCTTTCCTGCACTTGGGCTGTGCTGTGTTGTGCTTGTCTCCAGGAGCCAGAACAGGGAGTGATTTTTGAGAGGAACTATGGGAAAAGTGACAGGGGTTTTTTTCTGTGTCATTTCCAGTCGTTTGAAGGCTTCATTTGACTTTACCATATTTTGATGACTTGAGAATTTTTTTCCCACATTTTAGAAAGTTAAAACCTGAATTCATGCCATTCACAGGATTTTGTTTGCTCTTAGTTCAAACTAGAAGCTGGAATCACTGCATAAATTAGAACATTTTTAAAGAGATTTAAAGTATTCCCTTTGCTCTTTAAACTTAATTATGTAGAAACGTCTTCATTTTTTGAGGTCAAGATGGAAATGCTCTGGATTGTCACTTACTCATTATGTGTGAGAGATTGTATCGTGTTTGATATGTCTTTTGACTGCAAATGAAGATTCTTCAAATGTACTGCTTTACATATTTGAATCCCATTTAGAACTACCATGAAGTCACCATTAGTGAAGATTGTTAATCTCTATTATTCATTTTTGCAGCTTTCAAGTTCTGCCTGCAGTACACGCGGAAAGCGGAGTTCCGCAAGCTCTGCGATAACCTGCGGATGCACCTGGGGCAGATCCAGCGTCACCATAACCAAAGCACAGCCATCAACCTCAACAACCCCGACAGTCAGTCCATGCACTTGGAGACCAGGCTGGTGCAGCTTGACAGTGCTATCAGCATGGAGCTGTGGCAGGTATGCAGCAGGGCCCCCCCATCACACTGTAGTCTGCAGCCTTTCCAGAATCTGTTCCACACAGTTCATGTTTCATGGTGTCTGCAGCAAGGTGATGAAAGGGTAATAGCTAAAGAATAAAGCTTTAATATCTGGGATGTGTTACTATGTGCATATTGAATACTTAGTCTGATGTTCCTGCACAGCATTTCAAACCAAGCTTTGCTGGTGGTAGTAAATGCTTAAGTAGCTGAAGTGACTCTGAGTTGTGAAAGCAAGGAGTTGATGGTAACACCTTCACCTCTGCTGGCATTTCTAATGTCAAATTCCTTAAAAAGCCAAGTGTGTCATTTTTTGGATTTGTGAATTTGGAGAATGATCTCTGTTGTGTTGTTTCCATTTTAGGTATATAAGCATTTTCATGTAAGACATTTCCGAGATTACTTGTATTTTTAGGGAAACTATACCCATTTGTGATCACAAAAATTATTTTAATGAAAAATGGTAAAACCAGTAGAATTGGTATAATAGTAAAATAGTAGAACTTTTGTTATTTCATCTGTTTTTCTCACCTTGGTTTGTAGCTTGAAAATCTGAAAGAAACAAGTTTTCAAAAATGCCAAATTCTAAGCAGATAGTTAAGGGAGTATGTCCAAGAAATTCATGAGGAAAGAAGTATTTTATTTAATATAGCTGACAAAACTAAAGATAACAGCTTTCCGTAGTATTAAATATTTTATAGTCTCGTAACCTTTAATGAATTTATATTTTTGCTTTTATTGGGGTGTTGCAAAAATCTTCCTAACAGTAGTGTATTTCTTTGGTTTGGGTTTTTTTAGGAAGCTTTCAAAGCAGTGGAAGATATTCATGGACTATTTGCACTGTCTAAGAAACCACCCAAACCACAACTGATGGCAAATTACTATCATAAAGTTTCAACTGTCTTCTGGAAATCAGGAAATGCTCTTTTTCATGCATCCACCCTTCACCGACTTTATCACTTATCAAGAGAAATGCGAAAGAATCTCACACAAGAGGAGATGCAGAGGTGGGGAGAGACACTTACTGTGATCTTAGATTCTATTTTTAACCCCCTAGGTTCAAATATAAACTAAATTGTACCCCAAAAGAAGCAGATGACATGTATGGCTATGAACAGCTCAGCCTAAATTGGCCAGTACTAATTGCCTCAAAAGAAATCTAGAGCAAGAAGGATGTTTTACAAAGCTACAGCGTAAGTATTGTGAACGTTGGAATCACCTTAGTTAAGCTTCCTTCTCTCTACTGACTGGAAAGCTAAGCAAGTCAATAAGTATTGGGGTTTTGTTTCCTTTTTCTCTTCTGAGTGGTGGTATTTTCTTCATAAGATTTCACGATAACTAATGTAAAATCTTCCTTAATATGTAAAAGTATGTATAGCCAAAGGGCCTTTAATTTTTTGATAATAGTATGATACTGGCAAGGCTTTTGAGGCATGCCGAATTGCTTGCTGCATTAACCTTGTAAGTTTATGTACAGGTCTTTATAAAATCAGAATCTGGTGGTAATAAATACTGGTTGGAAATTCTTATATTCCTGCTCACTTGAGTGCTAAGACTAGAATTTAAGTATTTAATGCTATTTGTTTGTTACATCAAAAAGTACATCTGGCTTGCACAGTAAATTTTGAAAATCAATGCATTTGTAATGATTGGTTTGGATTTGCAGTTAATACATATTTACAGAGGCAGCTTAAATTTCTTTACCATTTTTTTGTATATCTGCATATGTACATACACACACATATGTAAGTAATGAAAACAAGTTATGAAACTCTTTCCCTTGGTTCCTGAGGAATGGTCCATTCTGTCCTCTCATGGTGCAGTTGGTGTCTCCTCTGTTTCTCGTGTTTTTACACAGTTTTGCATCACGAATGCTGCTCATTCCTCTCTTGAATTGGCACATATATATGAACAGGAATTAGTAACTGTTCTCTTGCACTTCATCTCTTGTGCTTCTGCTTTGTCACCAGAATGTCCACTCGAGTCCTTTTGGCCACGCTGTCCATTCCCATAACTCCAGAGAGAACTGATATTGCTCGTCTCCTGGATATGGATGGAATCATTGTGGAGAAACAGCGGCGCTTGGCAACCCTGCTGGGACTCCAGGCCCCACCTACGCGGGCCAGCCTCATCAATGACATGGTAGGTACTGCTGTTCAGGTGAGCAGCAGTGTTAAAACTGCAGATTCACAAGGATTGTTTGGAAATAGCAGCGACAGTGAATGCTTGTGTGCACTAAAGAGTCAGATTCAGTATTGCCTTTTATGTTAGCTGAGCGACAGATGTCATTTTGAAGCACTGAGGGGTCTGAAATGGGTTGTGAACTGGAACTGGGGTTTTCGACTCTTAAGGTGTGTAATTAACTGAACCATGTGTTTGTTTTTCTGTTTTAAATGTATTTTGGATAAGTGCAGGTCAGATACCAAAAGATGGACCATGTGGATCTCAGTGTTTATGAAAACTTTAATGTGTTTAATTTGAAGGGAGGCTAGATTTATCTATCCTCCGACCTCCACAGATACTTGGAAATAAATTAGACATTAACTCATGGGTATTTTCAGAGAATGTTCAGATTTCTTGCGGCCATTTGCAAGCACGTCTAAAACTTAGGTTCGAAGTTCATTTTACAGTTTGATTTAATTCTTCTTGCAGTACCTCTCCAGTTTGCCTCAAACTCACAATTTAAGGTTTCAGAAATATAATCATGAACAGAGATGTGTGGTTCTAGTTTGGATGTGAGCCTACATTTGTGTAGTAGGCCTTGCATCTTAGAAATGGCTAAGTTGAGGATGCTACTCTAGTCTGTTTACCTTGTTTATATGTTTTTTGTCTACTTTTCCAATTTTAAATACGTTTAAGAG
Source organism: Atrichornis clamosus (assembly GCA_013400975.1). NCBI lineage: Eukaryota > Metazoa > Chordata > Aves > Passeriformes > Menuridae > Atrichornis > Atrichornis clamosus. The sequence goes on along the minus strand of WBMZ01003658.1, from coordinate 29,814 downwards.
GTTCAGTGTAGAGTTACTGCCACTGTAGTTAAGAATGTTGAAGAATAAGTAGTCTCCTGTATTAAATTGCACATGTGGTGCCAGTTTAACTTCTTGAATACAAAACTCGTAAAGTGTAACTATTGATTAGTATTGTATTTATTTTGATTGATTTTTTTGTTGACTGTAGGTCAGGTTCAACGTAGTGCAATATGTTGTCCCAGAAGTGAAAGAACTTTACAATTGGCTTGAAGTAGACTTTCACCCACTCAAGTTAAGTGCCCGTGTCAGCAAGGTGAGTTTTGGAGCTCTGTGTATGTAGTAATTGGTCTTGACTAGTAATCTGTTATTTGAATATTGATTTGTGGTAAATATCAACTCACTTTTTCTAATGGTCAGGTTTTTCAATAGTAAACTTGATTTCAAGTTCCATTACCATGTGTACATGACATCTGATAGAGTAAACCAGGTCATTGAAATAGAAAGAAAATTCACTCAGGTCTTTTGGGTGTTATTCAGAGGGCTTGATAAAGGTGCAGAGTTTTGGGAATGTATCAGAAGGTTTTGTTGGTGGAGATGATACTGAGTGAATTTTGTTTAAAGTTGCAAAATGAGAAGACTGTGCACACGTGGGCATGTGCAGGCAAGTGGGTTGTGTGCAAAGTGGAAAGATAAACCAGTGACTGGTTTTACTATTAAAAGGTAGAGTATTGGGAGGTAGAATAATGTGAGAGCTGTTGATTAGGTTAATGCAAATTCTGCAGTTGAAGGAGCACATCATGTTCTTTTTCTTTGATAGTGGGAACAAAGATATTTGAAGTGCTAAAAAGAACCTGAAGGTAAATTAGCAGTGTGGTAAATGTTGCCAGTACTGTCAGTCGCCTTCATACAAAAAGTGTAGCTATCCATTATAACTTAAAGTGTTCTGATCAAAAGATACACTCCAGTAAAACAGTGCACTATCTGGACAGAAGTGCTCTCATTTCTTAGGCTATAAATTAAATGGTGACTTTAATGAAATGTTACTTTAATGATGAGGTTTGTACAGGTCGATGCAGATGGAGTAACTTTTCAGATTTTTGATAGGTTCTGAACTGGGTGAAAGACCAAGCTGAAAAGGAACCTGAACTTCAGCTGTATGTTCCTCACCTGCAAAACAATACCATTCTTCGCCTTCTGCAGCAGGTATGAGTGAAGAAAATTATGTTTGTAAGTATGCATAAGTTAGAACATGCTTTAGGAGAAGATTAAGTTGGAAACTATCATGCTGAAGTAATTTTTCTTTTCATCAAAGAGGACCATTATGATTTTGAAATGCTTTTTTCCAGTATGTAACCCCTATTTTCAGGTCATGTATCATTGGGGTACAGCAGTAGTAGCTATACTTGGTAGTGGGGTGGTGTAAGCTCTTGCCTAGATTTTCTTCATTACTTATCAAGTGTCTTAAAACGTCTCTTTGGAGTAAGATCTTGGGGGGTATTTCATGTTGGGTTTTGGTTTCTTTTTTTAATCCAGGTTCTTATAAAATGCACATTTCATTGACCTGCTTTCATTACCAGTGATGAGCAGTGTTATTTCTGGTGTGCTAAAGAATAGTTGAAGGCTAATTAGCAGCATAGCTGTATGTAGTTACTGCTGCCAGTCTCCTTCATACAAAGCAGCCATTCAGGAATGGCATTTAATCTCAGGTTAAGTTTGAATACAGTGCAGAAATAAAATCCTGCAAGAGTATTTGCAGTTGTAATAATATGTACACATTCATTTGTTGACAATTTAATGAGTTACCTCTAAGGCCTGTGCAACAACTTTTATTTTTGATTTGTTCTAATGCTTCTGTTCACATTCAGGTGGCCCAGATCTATCAAAGCATTGAGTTTGCTCGTCTCTGTACCCTGGTTCCTTTTGTTGATGCTTTCCAGCTGGAGCGTTGTATCGTTGATGCAGCCAGGCACTGTGACTTACAAGTAAGTGCTGTCAAAAGACTTCAGTGTGGGTTCATGTGTATTGCATGGTGTGAAAATGAGATGGTTGACATTTAACCCAAGGAAGAGAATTGATTCTGATAGATGGAGGTAAGCTAGAGTAAAAGATGCATGTGCCAATATAGTAAAAACTGAAGATTATTTGCATTCTGGTGTGTATTTTTGATTTAGGTCAACTGCCATTAATACAAGTCAGTAGAACTAAAGTTGAAATAAAATTTGCTCTATCTTGGACTGTGAGGCCTCAATTCTTTAGTCCTGTATATCCTGAATCAAGTCTAACAAACATGGATGTGAATTGCTGACTGTGCTGCATTCGTTTTTCAAGACTGAAGAGGCAGCAGCTGCTGACATTGGTTTGTGTCTCACCAAGTGACTGAAGTGAAACACCAATGTCTTGAGATGTCTCAGCTGCTGTTCGAGATTGCTTTGTTGGTAAAGTTGTCTGTGTTGAAAGAACAACAAGGTGCAGGTAGTTTTTAGCTGAGGTTGCTTAGAAATGATCCATTTAGGTTTGTAGACGAAGCTGAATTAATTCACTTAAGTTAACACACAACTTGAGTTTATATTTTAGATGTGTTGCAATTGCCTGCACTGAAGTTAGGATTCATGTTTTACGTTTTGCTAATGTGGAGCAAGAGGCAAGAGTGGTTTGTCTTTCAGTGCTCATTTCATTGAAGCTTTGAAGGTCCAGTTTCTTCCAGTGATTTTTTTTTTTTTTGTTGATTGATTTGGTATTTTTGTATAAACCATAGAAATAAACCAAACTTTTATTCATGGTGCTATTTTTCTCCTACTAATTTGGCATTTTTCATAGAATGGTATAGCAAAATACTTTTTAAAGTAATTTCTGCTTTGAGCTTGTGTTGACTCATAGGGGTCTTAGGCAGAGCAACAGAGAAATTGTTCAATAAACAATACAATCCTTTTTCTTCCATTTTATTTTTGCAAAGGTTCGCCTTGATCACACAACCCGGACATTGAGTTTTGGTTCAGACTTGAATTACTGTACTAGAGAAGATGCTCCACTAGGCCCTCAGCTCCAGAGCATGCCTTCTGAGCAAATCAGAAACCAATTAACTGCTATGTCCTCAGCTCTGGCTAAGGCTCTTGCAGTCATTAAACCTCCTCATTTAATGGTAAGTTGTTTAAAGTCTTACGAAAATGTTGGCAAAGCTTATGTTTTACTGAATTTGTTTTCTCAGATTAGATGTACGTTTTACTTTCTTTTTTTTCTCAGCCTAGTGGCAGTCATATTTTTGTGCTTGTAAAGAAGTCATTAAATGCACTCAGCTAATTAGTGTTTGGTCATAACTAAGATCATGTCAAAATGCACACAAGAGGCTCAAGTTTAAGTTGCCAGTCTTGCATATATCAGGTTTAGGATATAGCAAATAATAACTTTCCCATAGATGAGCCTACAGAACTAGGATTTGTTTAAAATTTTGCATGCATTTTTGGAAACCCAGGAGTCTGTTTCCTTTATTCTTCCTGGAGAGACTGCTGTTGTGAAAAACCTGGAATGTACCTTCATAGAACAAAAGGTTCCACAGCTCAAGAACTGACCTGTCCTTGTCACTCTCTGTCCTTCTCCCCCGGGCTCTTGGCTTCAAGGTCAGACTCACATTTTGGGTTCTCCAGAGCCCTCTTGCAGCAGGGTGTAAATAAGTCTCAGATTTCCAGCATGCTTTGGTTGTGGCAAGTTAAACCTTCACTTCTCTTACAAGAGCAGTGGTAATTTTTTCATTTGTTTTAGGTTTATGAAAGATTTCATAGCAAACAGATACTTTTTCCATATGGAAAAAAGGCTTGACAGCAAGATGTCCATGTTACATTCTCTCTATGGGTTGAAATACTAAGTAATATTCTTAAAATATAAACACATGCATCATGACACCTAATGCTCACTTAGTTATGTTAGCTTGAACATATATCAGTTATTTTATAGTATTTAAGATAGAAATATTTCTATGTAGGTTTTTCCTTAAAAAGATTGATTAGTGATTGGTATTAGACAGATTGTTATTTTGACAGAAATGCTTTCACTGTACATTCATGAATAAAAATGGCAACTAGTCTTACACTTAGCTGAATAAGACATAAATCCTGATCATTACACCTGTAAAATTGGAGAGCAGTATCAAGGTTAATATCAATCTGTGTGGTTAGAGAAGCTACAGAACAAGCTGATACCTCTTTTTACTTCACTATTCAGATCAAAACTTTCCACTTTTTTAGGTGCTTAAAAGCTTCTAATTTCTGTCATGTTCATTATAATTCACAAAATAGTTAAATTCATCTAAAAGTTTTTACTTTTGCATTTCTGGCACCTCCATTTAGCTTTAAATGTGTGCAGATCTGCAACGAAGTATGGATGTTTCAGTGGTTTTGTTGAATGCCCTAGAGGTGACAGATTACTAAAAATACCTCTGGGGGAGCTCACATTTCACCAGCAGCATGACTGGGGAGTGTGGGGAGCTGATTGGGCTGGACTCATGCAAATGGGCAGCTCCCTGAGCTGGCACAATTACACCTCCTCGTGTATAGCATGAATGTCCACTAAAAACTGGGGGGCTGCTCTGGAGAGTGGTGCGGGGGTGAGAGGCTGCTTAAAGAACAGCCTATATGCTACTGTCTAGATGCCTAGTGCTTTTTATGAGGTAATTAAAATGGGTTATGTACAATGTTTACATTATTGAGTCATTAGTTTTTATCCTCTCACAGTGCTTTGTGTCAATTAGGATTTTTTTCTCTTATATCAGTGTGTTTGGAAAGTAACAAAACTTTTTTTAAAGTTTTGGTGAAATACAGGCCGTGTGGTGGTTTACTTGTAAACACATGCAGAGACAAACCAGATTAACCCCCTCATCCCTTGCAGTTAGAGATTTTAGTATTAGTACCACCTGAGTATGCAATATGTTTAGCCAGAAAAATGTGAAACTGCTGTACCTAAGCCATGTTGCAGAATATTGTCTTTTACAGCCAACTTCCTCCATGTGCACGTGGTTCTAGTCAGTTGATATTACCTTGGATGCATTGGATGAGTGATTAGATTTCCCAACTGATTAGATTTCAGTTGGCACGTTTGGAGAATAACAATTAACTTTGAGTTTTCCTTGAGAACCATTTGCTATGCTTTCTGCCCTTTTTAAAGAGCTGCTGTATACATCATTGTCTTATTGCTAATTTAAATCCAGCAAGAGAAGGAAGAACAACATCAGCTGGCAGTCACCGCCTTCCTGAAAAATTCGAGGAAGGAGCATCAGCGTATCCTTGCACGTCGTCAAACCATAGAGGAGAGAAAAGAGCGCCTGGAAAGTTTGAACATCCAGCGTGAGAAGGAAGAGCTGGAACAACGGGAAGCAGAGTTACAAAAAGTCCGGAAAGCTGAGGAAGAGAGGCTGCGCCAGGAGGCCAAGGAGAGGGAGAAGGAGCGCATCCTGCAGGAGCATGAGCAGATCAAAAAGAAGACAGTTCGGGAGCGCTTGGAGCAGATTAAGAAGACTGAACTGGGAGCCAAAGCATTTAAAGATATTGATATTGAGGTAGGTGATTTATTGTTGCAGTGTGAAGTTATTTTGTTATGCTTTCAGTGCTACATTGCTATGCTACCTGAATTTCATGGGTTTGTACTGTAACTGGTCTTACAATCTCTCTTAAAAATGAGACAGTGTAAGTAAACTTGGATTCTGGATTTGGATGGGACCTTTTTTTACCTGGAGGAATAAAGTCCACCTTTTGTGTTGTTTGGTGGTTTGTTTTTTTTTTTTTTTTGTGTCGGTTTGGTTTTTGGGTTTTTTTGTTCTCTTCTCCGCTATCCTTGTTGCTTAAATGGTATCTGAAATACAAAATAACCTTTAATACCAAATTTTGTAGTATCTGGACAGTGTCTCAATTAAGAATCAACATTAAATGATTTTGAGAGCTTCTTAAAAATAAAATACAGGTTACCCAGAAGACAGAAAAAGAGACTGAGAATGTTTGTGAAGCCAGTAAGTTTAAAAGTTAAGGGGAAAACTGCAGAGAAGCTTAAATAAATAAATAAAATAGCCATGTTTGCTTTCTGTTGTAATGATAACTTCACTTGGTTGTAGGATCTTGAAGAATTGGATCCTGACTTTATTATGGCTAAACAAGTTGAACAACTGGAAAAAGAAAAGAAGGAACTTCAGGAACGTCTGAAGAATCAGGAGAAAAAGGTAGAGTAGGAAGGGCACAAATCCATGTCCATACAATACTTCAGTGAATGTGAACCTCTGTGTTGATACATATATGTGCATACATATATATATACATATATATGTAGTATTGGTGTTGGAAATGTTAATGTTTGAAACTAAGAAAAGGTAAACGTGTTGTGAACCAATTGAGTCTCTGGTTTCAGTGCAAAAACCTGTTCTAATTAATGGAGTTGATTTGAAAAAGGACACTTAAGCTGTATGTGAACAGAGTCTTGCTTGGGAAGACCTGGAAAATGTTCAGAAAAGGTTAAATGTTTGGAGAAGGTGAGACCATTATGAAGAAGCTGAATTTAAAAACTGTTAGTCCTCACTGAAACAGAGGAAACTCCTCTACTAGAGCCCTTCTAGATGGCAGAAAAGGATCTGTGTGAAACGTGGGTAGCTATAAAAGTGTGAGAAATGTGTCACAGTAAATAGAAACACATGACCTGGGCTTGGTGAAACTCAGCCAGGACTTCCCACTGTATCCGAGAATGGAACAGGGATTCAGTGATACACCTGGTGACTTGGATTACTTAAAACTGGTTTGATACTAGAAAGTGGCAAGTTAGTTAAAAAGGTTCCAGTGAGGATTTTTACACTGCAGGCCTGCAAACCTGGTGCTTACACTGGACAGAGGAGCAGAAAATACATTAAACAGTAGAATTAGTAGTCACCTGAGTGAATATGATCTACCCAGGAAATAAGCACAGCTTCTATAAAGGAAGTCACAGCTTCTATAAAAGAAGTGTAATGAAGTTCTGTGAGGCTGTCAAAACAAACACATGAGTAAGGGTGATCTGATGGGTGTGACTAAGTTGGATTTCCAAGAAAGCTTTTTATAAAGTTCTTCACCAAAAACAACTTAGCAGTGTGACAAAGAAAGGTCTTTGAATTATGTTCTGTTTAGATAGATACAAAACCTTTATATAGGGAAAGTGGGGGAAAAAATTCCCCAGTCTTTAGCTTTGCATATTAAATGATGGACTCCAAACTTAACATTCTTAGCCAGCAATGAGAACTTGCATGTTTTGAGCGCTGTCTGCAGCTCTGGTCTCTATCTCTAAAAGGTTGCAGCTGAACTGAAAGTTTGACAGGAGGCCAACAAGAATTATCCATGATGTGGATTGGCTTCTCTGTGAGAAGTGTCTTTGTCACGTAGTACCCCTCTGTCTGAAAGATTTCTAGGGAAAGGATGTGGTGCCAGTCTGTGAGAGTGCACCTGTTGTAAGAGCTGTCGATGGGAGCAGTTGTTCTTGCAGTGCCTGCGAGGGCTAGTGGAGTGAGACACATCAAATGAAGCCAGCAGGAGCCGTGTTCAGAGCTGTTTGTAGGTAGAAGGTGGATCTTCATGCTGTGAGCCACAGACACGCAGGAGTTCTTTCCAGGGTACATTGTTGTATATGAAAAGCTTTGAGTTCAGAAGGATAAGAGGAAATCCACTGCTGCTTAAAACAGAAAAAAACCTTCCAACACAGAAAATGCCAGGAGCTGGAAATGGATGATGCTGAGAGAGTATTGTGTATGTGCCTATCTCTATTCCTGTGTCCTTGCTTAGGAGTGCACTTAGTTGCCAGTGGTGGAGGCAGGTTTTGGTTAGGTTCACCTTTGGTGTGGTTGTTGTTATGTTGCCGTAATATATCGGATATACTGGAGGATTCTCCAGACATCAGGGTTTATTTGCACTATGACTTGCTAAAGGTGTGTTATTTTTTCTCAGATTGACTATTTTGAGAGAGCGAAGCGCTTAGAAGAAATTCCTTTAATTAAGACTGCCTATGAGGAACAAAGAGTGCACGATATGGAGCTGTGGGAGCAACAGGAAGAAGAAAGGGTAAGAATTTTTTGTTCAGTTGATAAAGTCCTTTAGCAATGACTGAAAAATAGTAGATTTTGCACTGTTGGGTTTTTTTTTTCCCCCCTTGCTTTATCCAAGAGAAGAAAGAAAGTATGGAGTGTTAACCTTGGTGATTTCATTGTGCTAGTGGACACCAGTATCTTCTGTCTTTGCTCTGAAAGGGGAAGAGACAATTTCTCTTTCTAGTGGCTCAGGTAGATTGAATCCAAATGCATAGTAAAGTTACACTTTGTATATTTTCTATTTTTAGATCACCACCCTGCAGCTGGAGCGTGAGAAAGCCCTTGAGCACAAGAGCAGACTCTCCAGGATGTTGGAGGATAGAGACTTATTTGAAGCCAGGCTCAAAGCGTCACGACGAACAGTTTATGAGGTACATGAGATAAGGCATTGTCAGCAAAGTACAGCCCTAAAGTGAGGAGCTAAAACTGTGACCCAGTGATTCTTCATGAAGCTAGGAACAAATTAGTATCTGAAATGGTTCAGAACTGTGGAATTGTTTATTTTCTGCTTTGACTTTTAAATATCTTGCACCCATTCCTAGATATTACCACTTACAATTTTTGACAACTTCTGGAATAGTTTATGTGGAAAACAAAAGATGGGTAAATTACTATTTCAGTACAGCTATTAGTAAGGGATCATTGGGTGGCATAGACACAGGCAGCTGTATCTGCACAAGTACTTGAACGTACTGTGGTGATGGAATAATACTGACTATAATACTGAAGCTGAAAAATAGGTGGAAATACTTGTCTCTTTTTTATTATCTTTATGTTTGAATCTGGAAATTATTTTGACAGTTCAAGTATTTGTTTGTTCAAGCTGCGTTTCGTGTTTGCAAAATCGAAAAAGAAATCGGACCACAAGGTCAGGGAAAGAACTGTGCCTTTATTTCTTGCTCTACATTTTAAAATTTTACGTTTCCTGAGACTGTTCATAGCTTTGACAGTTTGACTATGATGCAGTAAAAATTGGCTTTACCAAAAAAAAAAGCAGAAGAGGTGTTGTATTAAAATAAATTAGTAACTGCATATGATTCTTTCCAATAATATGGATACATTTGGGTAATATATTATAGGTACAGGTAAATTATTATTTAGGCAATTCCTTTTCTACAAAAGCAGATAAAAGGACAAATATTGTGCATGATGATTTGATTGTCTTTCTTCTAAACTGGAGTATATTCTGTTACATAGAATCAATTGCAGAAGAGGTTGAAATGGGGAACAAGTTATTGTTCTTCAGTGGAGCAAAGTTAATACGTTGCAGTTGGTTTGCGTTTGTGTGTAGCTTTATTTAGCAATTTGTGTAACTGCCCAGCTCTTAGCCATTGCAGTTGTGGTGATCTGGGGTGTCTTGTTTGTATTCCAGGATAAACTCAAGCAGTTCCAGGAGCGGTTGGCAGAGGAGAGGCGGAACCGTCTGGAGGAGCGCAAGAAGCAGCGCAAAGAGGAGAGACGGGTCACTTACTACAGGGAAAAGGAGGAGGAGGAGCAGAGGTTGCGAGAAGAGCAGCTCCTTAAAGGTATCATCGAGAATGTGACTACTTGATGCTTTACATCCTTGAGCCATTCCGTTTGTGTAACACAGCTGTTGTCTGGTTTCCCTGTTTCGCGAGTTTGGAGGAAGCCTTTTCACTTCAGTGGTGAGACTGTATCTCACCTTCCTTGCCTGTGCAGCATAGACAGGAAGGTGAAGCTTTGTAGCTCCCAGACATGAGTGAAGGAGGAGATAAAGTAAGGGAGGCTAATGAAAAATTAGCCTTTAGTTTGCGTTCTGACCACTTGTTTGTGCACATCTTAAAAAAAAGGGAACATGGGCATTGGATCAAGAACTCCAGAACTGCCAGTGACTCGCACACCTTTCTTTGTGAATTGCTTTGTGTGATAGCCCCTTTCAGAGCTTTAGAAGAGGTGGTTGGCATCCTCCTCTCCATCTCCTCCTTGGTAAGGTGAATTTTCGTCCAATTTGTCACTTGGAGTATGAATATTTTATGCATCAGAGTTCATAATAATGCAGTATTTAAAAACCAGACAAAAACTGAAGCAGTCATGAATATCAAATTTCTGACCCTTGTTAGCTGATTTTTTTTGTTTGACCTTTTCTAAGGAAGGGTTGCTCTACTACGCTTGAGGTGGTTACTGATATTTTGCTTCTACATTAGTGGTCTGTACATTAAATTAACATAAAAGTGTTGGAACTGTTTCTTTCTTGCTAGCTGTTCAAGATGTCTCCTTAATGGATGTATCAAGGCTCCTTTTCCTATTGCTTTTGATTAGGATACTTCCAGAAAATAGGTTCTGTGGTTAGCTAAACACATCAGCTGAAATGCATGTGTTTTTTATTGTTAATTTTTTTAGAGTCAAAGAGGAGAGACCCTGCTATTATGTAACCCTTCTGTGGATACAGCAAAGTAATGGAATTTGTATTGGTAATAAGTTCTGTCTCTGTCTCCAACTCTGCAGAGCGTGAGGAAAAAGAGCGGATTGAGCGTGAGAAACGCGAGCAGGAACAGCGGGAATACCAGGAGCGAGTCAAGAAACTGGAGGAGCTGGAGAAGAAAAAACGTCAAAGAGAAATGGAGATTGAAGAAAGAGAGCGTCGTCGAGAAGAGGAGAGGAGAGGTCTGGATGACCCGTTTTCAAGAAAGGTGGGTAATACCTGCAGGTTTGTTTTCTTTCTGACTGCTCCTTCTTCTGTCGATTATTTGAAGGAGGATATTAGCATTGTGAAATGTACGTTTGTTTATTTATTTATTTTAAAGTTGCAGTGTGAGTGACTAATTTAGTAGTTAAATTACTGTCACTTAGTTTCAGTTCACTATCAGGATCTGGAATCTCTAAATTAGTAATAGAGTAAAACAAAGAAACTACTAAGATCTCCAAGCTGTTTATAAACTAAATGAATAAAGACTAAAATGAATATTGGACAACATTTTCTTTAACACAAAAAGAAGGAAAACCATATTGGAAGCAAGTGCAGTGACTCATGCCAAAGTCAGGAATTAAAGTAGAGATTGAAGGAAAATCCCAGACTAAACATAAAAGCATATTTTGTTAACTTAAAACCAAGAGGTGTGTGCAACTTTCTGCTTACAAATATAACTTGGATTGGGAGAAAGCATTATCCCAGTCCAACAGGAAACAAAACAAATGTTACTTGGAAATAAATGTTTAATGATTTAAAAGAATATACCAAAGTACCATAGGCCTTCTACACTCCCACTTTTTCAGGCCTTAATCATTCAAGTGAACTAGTTTTAAATTTCATCCACCTTAGCCTTTCTCTTTGTTTAATACATATTTCATTGAGTAACACTATGAAGATAAGTTATCAGAGCTTTTATAAATTATTTTGATAGTCTGTCAAGTAAATAACCACGATGGGTATTTTTCACACAAGAGGTCTCCTAGCCATGGGCTCTTGATAATACAGTAAAGCTGGCTCAGGTTCTGAAAGAGATACCTGCACCACTTCAGAAATTCCATTTGCAGCTTTGGGATTTTTTGCTCACCGTTGTTATTTGGGGTCATTTCAAAAGCATTTAAGGAGTCAGAGTACTGGGTATGCAAGATCTTGGTTAACCTGTGTATTTTCCCATACTGACAAATAAAAACACTCCTCAAAGAGGAGTTTAAAACTAGAATACCCTTCTTGTAAAGAGATTGTGTGATTATGTAAAATCAGGTATTTTAGATGGTTTACCTAATTAGTTTCTTGTGGTGGAATTAGGGAATAAAAATTAGTTTTAATTGTTTTTCTTTGTCCAGCAATGGAGAGAGACATTGTAACTTTATTTAACAATAAAATACAGACTGATTATTGCTGTGCCCTGCAACCTGTGTGAATCACTAATACCTGAACTATTCTGTGCATTGAGATACTGGGAACAAAATTGTACTTGCTACACAGAGCTTTCAGTGTATTCAGTTATATTTCCTGATTAGATTGGAAAGCACAAAAGCAAATAATTCCTTGAATTCATTCATGTTGTCATAAAGCCCCAGGAACAGTGAAACTGTTAGAACGTCTCGTTTGTGTCACCAGGTGTTAGCTAAGGCTGACTGTTGCTATTGTTCATATACTTGTTCATAAACTTTTTTGTGCATTTGCATATATCCTACCCTACTCTAAAGTATGTGGCACAAAGGGAACCATATTATTGCTTGAACTGCACCAGAAACAAAAAGTTACTCAGTTAAGACCATACGTGAGTTATTCAAACTCCTCATAGTTCAGTGTCCTCTGCAGTCTGACAAGTGAGTTTTTAAAGACCCAGCATACTCTGAAGGTAAATAATGCATTGAAAATCTTCATTGTATTCAGAGAGAATGTTCCTAATTTCTTTTGACGTGCAGGAATCTCGTTGGGGTGACAGGGAGTCAGAAAGCTCCTGGAGAAGAGGCGGTGAGCCGGAATCTGAATGGCGTCGAGCACCAGTGGAAAGGTAATCAGTGGGTCACTCAGCCCCACTTGTATTGGGCTCAAAGTATGTAAGCTCCCTTGTTGTTGCTTCTGCTAAAGCTGCACTAACTGAATAATATCTCATGCCTTTACATCTCTGAAAGTTACCTTCTATTAAAAAGTTGCTCTGTAAGGATCTCGGAATGAGGGAGAGGTTTTATCTTGGAACCACATTCAGATAACATTCCTGTTTTATTTGGCTTAGATATGTGAAAGCAAGCAGACACCTTCTGCTTGTGATAAACAACTTGGATTCCTTTTTAAAATAAAATTTTTTCTCCCACTCAAACTGGTGTCAGTTCTGTAAATACAGAATGGGGAAGGATGACAAGCAAATACAGGGTTCCTGGATGATGAAACTTGGTGAGATTTTCCATTTAGAAAACTCACAGTAACTGTGCAAGTCCCAGAGTGAGTCACAGAGCACAGAAAATATGTGCCATAAATTAAACAGAGTTCTGAAGGACTGTTGAACAGGGAAGGATGGATTTCAGAAGGAAAAGTATTCTGAAGGTACTTTGGACTTTAAAAAGAAGAAGAAATCCATACTTGTTTACATTTATGTATTTTGGGAGTTTTGGATATGTTCACTGATAATGAAAACTGTTGATACAGTTGTAGAAAACAAGATTTTTAACATTTTTCCATTTTTCTGCTCCACATCAGGATGAGCTGTAGCTAAAAATATTTCTGGTGGTGCACATCTAGTTGTTCTTAAAAGCCTGTGCTGATGGAGATAGCACTGTTGGTTCTAATTGGCAGTATGTTTTATTGCTTAATTAGCCTTCCAGATAGATAGATTTTTATAAATGTCTAACCCTAATTTCCAGTGCAGCAATTTAAATCTGTTAGTGCTTGCTCTGACTCTAATGGAAGCAAATTAATTTTCTCTCTCTAGTAATTTCTTACAATGCTTTGGGAGGGTATGATCTCACAGTAAACAAAATAGCATTCTGTCTTTCCTTAAAAGCTGTGTTGCCATTCCTGGTAGTAATCCACTTTGTCATGAATTGCAAAATCTAAATATTGGATGAAACTCCTGGGTGAAGCCTTTTAACTACTCACACATTGCATAAGCCCCATGGATGCCCCTGGAGCTGTGGAAGTGTTCCAGTCCATGTTGGATGGGGCTTGGAGCAACTTGGTCTAGTCTAGTGGAAGGTGTCCCTGCCCATGGCAGGGGCTGGAATGAGAAGATCTTTAAGGTCCCTTCCAACCCAAACCATTCTATGATTGTGTGAAATGTTGTATGCTTCAATGTAATTTTTTTTCCACACAGAATGATACAGGTTGTCTTACTCATTTCTCATTCAACTTCTATAGAAATTGAGCACAGTGACTGCTGAGAAGTTAAAATTAGGAATACTTTGGATTGTTGTTTAACATGTTTGGTAAAACTTCCCTTCTTCCTTTTACTAAAATGAATATACTGAGGAATAGTGAAAGGAAGTATTGATAACAGTAAAAATCCATAACTCTATGTAATTTTAAGTAAAGGAATGTTTCTCAATTATTTTCTATTTGCTGAATTTAGAAAATATCAAAGTAAAAGTGATGATGCTTAGGTATATTGCAGAAGAAAAGTGTAATTCTACGTTCTTTAGTAGTCCCTGTTTACCTTCAGTTGATTTCTAACCCTGAAGGGAAGATGTGTTGGATACAAAGACAGCAGTGCAAACCTAACTGTGAGTAAAGTAATGACAAAATGAATTTCTGACTGGAGTGGTAAAGGCAGTAACACAGATGACAGAGCATCAGGTTTAACTTGCAGCATGTACAAGAAGAAAAAGATTACAGACAGATAGAAGAGTCCAGCAAGGGCTGTCTGTCTCTTATTTAGAGTTATGATTAAGCTGTGAGTGGTTTTTTTTTTTTGTTCTGTGCAGGAAAGGTAGTTATGAGGAAAGAAAGAGGAAAATAAAACTAATGATGTATTAAAATTTTATAGAGGAAAGAAGGAAGTTTAACATAGAAACTTGTTATGTTTCCTGTGGAAAACATAACAAGGAGTTAAACTAAAAGCCAGCTGATGTAGTAGAAAAAGTCATTTTATAGTGGTACCTCTTGTTCTTCAGTTCAGAGAAAATCCATAAAATGCCCTCAGGAAATACACGCTTTGTCATAGAACAGTGGAATGGCAACTAATACAGATCTGATACTCACTAAAAGGGCAGGGCATCGTGGGCACAGCTCACTGGAGTTATTGCTGACACAGATCCCTGTCCCAGAGGATCACCAGATGCTCATGTGCTGTGGTCGTGAAACACTAGAAAGAAAAAATGCATGGAAAAGGGGAGTTGACCTCTATCTTACGTTTGTGCTATTCATGCCTGAGTTAAGATGAACAAAAAAAAAGTTACAAACCTGGGACAGTGGTAGACACTGTAGTGTGAACTTCCCAGTAGATTTCTATGTTGGGGGAAGCTGTCTGCATACTTTTAGCTCTTGTAGATCTGGGGCGGGGGGGGTTTTAAGGTTATTGAAAAATGGGTTGTATAATAGAAACTGGCTGTGACTGCCATTCAGTAATATTCCCACTATTCATGCATCCCTCTGTTCTTACTAACTTATGCTGTTTGATTCTTAAACTTTCAAAGTGGGAGTTAAGATTTCTAGGAGGTGAAGAAGGACAAAAGCTGAAAGGGACACTGAAGTGTCCAATGAGAAAAACCTGTAAAAACAGCAGAGACATAATTTCATCTGCAAATAACAGTTTAAAAGTTAAAGTAGTGGTAGTTTAATAGTTTTAAATAGATTTAAAAACCCTAAACCCCTGAAACAGTACCTGAATGATTTAAGTACTTGTTCTTCTGATGAACTTTACAACCGCTTCTCCACATGTCTTTCATGGCAAAATAATCAGATTTTTCAAAGGGAAAGATTATCCAATTTGAGTCTAAATGGAAATTAACAATCTCCATGTCTTGGTTTTTACCTCACAGATCAATGATAATTGCATTCTCCCTTATTCTTCCAAACCCAGGAAATGCACTGCTTGCAGTTCCTCAGAATTCTTGAGATGCTGAGTTGTCACAAACTGTCGCCTCTTTGTTCTCACCCCTTCAAGTCCTACATCTGTTGTTTTGTAGCAAGTCATCGCTGTTCTGTTGTTTACCTTTAGTAGCATAGTGGATTTCTAAACCGGGTGGGTTTTTTTGTTGTGTTTTGGTTTGGGCTTTATTTTTTTAAATCCATGAGATTCAACCCTAGTGCAGCTCTTCTTCTCCTGCCAAGTAGCAGGTACCGATACATTTCTGTAGTATTCTATTCCTTGTTTCTTTTTTTATTGCTGAAGAAAGTTAATTTCTTGAAATAATGTGGTGGCAAAAACAGGGTTTATGGTGGAAATAAATGTGTAAAATCCTGTGCACAGTAGACTAAATGGTGTGTCCAAGAAAAGCAACAAGAGTGAAGAGCTCTAACTGTTGTTCAGCCGAGTCTGATCTCTTCAGTGTTACAAATCCAAACATATTTCAAAGATGAACTGTTGACTCAATTGCCATGGGAAAATTCTCACCAATTCTGTATTTCCTAGAAAGGAGAGTCCCTGCAAGCACTGACATCCTGCCAGAGCCTGGTGCACCCTGCTTGCTATCAGGCAGTAGCCATGAATTCACTCTTGGGTTTACTGTGTTCTTCTGCCTAATTGTGGATGCTTGTCAGTGCAAGTATTGCCAGTCTGTTGACTGGAACTGTGCCAAACCATGTGAAAACAGGGATTGGACAGTAGGGTTGGCACGTGCATGAAGAAGGGGGATACTCAATTGATGGTCGTGGGTTTTTTTAATAACAGTTCTTTCAGACTTAGCTCGAGTTTATCAAATTAGGCTTGGTGTAGAAGCCAACCCTCTTCTCTGTGCTGTTGCAGTAGATAACCAACAGGGGACTGTAGTGTCCTCACCAGATTTTTGAAGGAGATAATAAACTGCTCAGTCTTTATTGAAGTTGTAGAAGCAATGATCTACTGCTTTCTCGTAGCAATGAAGGGCATTAGAAGGTGCATTTTGAAACTACACACTCTGTCGAGGTGTTTGGAACCACTCATC
Source organism: Atrichornis clamosus (assembly GCA_013400975.1). Taxonomy (NCBI): domain Eukaryota; kingdom Metazoa; phylum Chordata; class Aves; order Passeriformes; family Menuridae; genus Atrichornis; species Atrichornis clamosus. The sequence goes on along the minus strand of WBMZ01003658.1, from coordinate 13,262 downwards.
AAGTGGATGCAGGCAGAAATATCTTTGAGGGGTTTGATAATGTTGATGTAAAGCTTTCCTGGATGCCAGCTTCTGCTTTTGACTTGTTCCCTGTGGTTTTACAGAGATTGGCGTCGAGGAGATCCAAGAGAGGATGAGAGACCTTTCCGACGAGGGGATGATCTGCCTCGACGAGGGGAGGATCTGCCCCGACGTGGTCCTGTAGAAGAAAAGGAACGTCCTGCCACAGAGTCAGCAGAGGACAGGCCACCGAGACGTGAAGGGGACGAGGACAGGCCTCCGAGGCGAGAAGGGGAAGAGGACAGGCCCCCCAGACGTGGATTGGATGAGGACAGGCCGCCCAGGCGTGGTTTGGATGATGACAGAGGGAGCTGGCGAGCTGCAGATGACGACAGAGGGCCCAGGCGAGGGCTGGATGATGACAGGCCCCCCAGACGAGCTCTGGATGACGACAGGCCCCCCAGACGTGCCCTGGATGACGACAGGCCCCCCAGACGAGCTCTGGATGATGACAGGCCCCCCCGGCGCGGCCTGGACGATGACCGAGGCAGCTGGCGCGCAGCGGATGACGACAGAGGGCCCCGGCGCGGGCTGGACGATGACAGGCCGCCCCGACGGGCTCTGGATGATGACCGGCCCCCCAGGCGCGGGCTGGATGATGACAGGGGCAGCTGGCGTGCTGCAGATGACGACAGGGGTCCCCGGCGTGGCATGGATGAGGACAGAGGCCCCCGGCGCGGGCTGGACGATGACAGGATGTCCCGGCGGGATGACGACAGGGGACCCTGGCGGAACGCAGATGACGACAGGCTCTCCAGGCGAGATGATGACAGGGGCCCGTGGCGTGGTGGTGATGATTCAAGGCCAGGTCCTTGGAGACCATTTGGTAAACCAGGTAAAATATACTCATCTAGTAGTCTTCCCTCCAAAGTGTGTGGTAACCTAGTAGATAATGGATGTAACATACTTGGTGCCAGAGATCGGAGAATCAGCTCTGAAAACGTTAGATTAATTTGGCAAACATGAACACTCCTTTACTTGGTATAATTAAGTCATTTGATTTGGTTGAATTAAAAAAATGCAGCAGTGTCCATCCCTTGCCTGGAAGGTACCTAAAGGTCCCACACTAATGCTGGTCACTTCCTGTGTGCAAAAACAAAATATACAAGTTGAATGCTCTGATGGGAGAGAAACGTTCTCGCTAGTTTAGCACACCTTGGACTCTTTCCCTACCCCTTCTGTGTCTGAAGTTAATCTTCTTCTAAGGAGGATTTTGATACTTCATTCAAGTGGGTCTGGTTTTGATAAGTCCTTTTTATGTGTACAGAGATACTGTTTTTAGCATTCCTCTTGTTTTTATCCCTTCCTGAAAGTCCTGCTTAGGGCAGAGTTTGGATTAGATGACCTTCTGATGTCCCTTAAAATCTGAATTATCCTATTCTTGTATTATTTATTTCTGTTCTTAAGTCTTGTTGATGGTCACTGGAATTGTTTCTGATTTTTTTCAGAACTACTGATGACATTTAAATGTTAGATATGATTTGATTTCCTGCTTCTTTTTATTTATGTATTCACAGGCACCACATCAACTTTTATAGACACTAATTCTGTAATCCAAACCTGCAGAAAATGTATTACAAATCGCGAATCTTGGACTCCCGTTTTTCCTATTTAAAGCCAAAGCAGGCTGCCTAATGGAGAACTCCCATTCATAAATAACTGAGCAGTATTGCAGGGTATACTGTGTTAAGTAGATGGTAACAACAGTCGTTTTTTAAAATAGTGCTTTCAAAAGCAGTAAGTTCTTTAAAAATCTGCTTGCTTACAATCTCACTTGTGGATTTTTCACAAAGGAATCTGCTGTCTAAGCTACTCCCTTTGCTTCTTCTTGCACAGGTTTTGCACCAGACCCTTGTGGTTTCTGACTGAGAACTGCAGGGTGCAGTCAGCTCTGCTGAACTGTTCAGGCAGCCTTGACATGAAATGTGTGTTACTGGCTTTAGATGAAGCAGTTTGTACAGTGTTTTCTCTGTGGCTCCCACTTCTTACAAACATCTTGAGCTGGATCCTCAGGGATCAGAACTTGAAGAACCAGTTTCTGTGACGGAAGTAAAGGATTCTTTGTCTACAGAGAGATCAGAGGTCAGTCACAAATTCCTTTGACTGTTTCTTTCTTCCAGGGGGATGGAGAGAGCGAGAGAAGGCTCGTGAGGACAGCTGGGGCCCTCCCCGAGACTCCAGACCTTCAGGAGACCGTGAATGGGACCGAGACAAAGATCGGGATGAAACTGAGAAAGAACGGGAATTTGACAGAGAGAGAGATTTTGATCGAGACGATCGTTTCAGGCGTCCCAGGTCTGACTTCTCTTTAAATACTCTAAAATGTTTCTGCTTAAAAAAAAAAAAAAAGGGTGCCCTGCTGATAAAGAAATAATGTGGAATTGCTGAGTGAAAGGAACAAGGGTTGGTTTATGTGAAACTAAGCATTTTGGGGCCTTTTTGGTTTGTTATTTTTAGGATGACAGTGTCTGGTTACAGAAGCAATTCCAAAATGCTTTACCGCTTTTAATTATTATTTTTTAACATGTTATCAAGAGAATTCCATGCTAGGCTCCAGAAAAACAACAGCAATTTTGGAAGTATGTTAAATAGACACCCACTGAGTCTGAAAATATCTGTGTTGTGATCTATTACTGCGCCTTTCCATAGCAAAGGTAAAAACCTTAACGTTTAGTCTTATATTTTGCATGGCCAAAGGGATGAAGGCGGTTGGAGGAGAGGGCCAGCTGAGGAAACTTCCAGCTGGAGAGATTCCAGTCGTCGTGAGGAATGGGACAGGGGTGGTCGTGACATGAGAGAGCGACGTGGTGACGACAGAGAGCCTCCCCTCAGGAGAGGGCCCCCGCTCCGCTCCGACCGGGAAGAGCGTACGTTCATTTTCGTGTTCCCAAACATCCACGGTAGAGCCTTCCTCTTACTGACAGTGCTGCGAGGGGGTCAAATGGGAATATCTTACGTTTGCAGCCATTTAAGCTCCCTTTGCATAAACAAAGTAATAAAAAGCACCTTTGGCATAATTGAGAATTCTTCAGTGCACCTTAACTGTTTGTAGTTGTGTTCTCTTCTATCCTAGTAGCATTTCACATCTACAGTAGAAGGGTAACATTTCAAGTATGCACCTCTCATAGTGGGATTGTGTTCTGGGTCAGTGAAGTCCTTGTATTTAGACTATCCAGACAGACATCCCAGAAAGTAATTTTGGGCCCTTTCCTTAAAACCATTGAAATGTGAGGGAAATATTTCCAAACGAGGCCTCATGGGTTTCACACTGTTAATGGTATTAATTTTGATGAATAACCTATTTTGATTACAGACATTAACCTGTATTAATTTTGTATATTTATTAATCTTTTGCTGTGATCTAAAGAATGCAGTAACAGCAAATACATTTAGCCTGGAGAAGCCACCACATCCCAATTCTGGCATTCTTACATTGAGAATCTCGTTATGTTTCTGCCCCAAATGTAGGTGCTCCTGCACATGGGAGCAGGCTGGAACAGAACGTGGGATCATACACAGGAGTGCTGCTAACAGAAAGGCAGAGTGTCCTCAGTGTGGAGTCTTTTAATGTGTCAAGAAGTTTTGATATTTGGCTGTTTGGCGTATGCCACAGCTTTGCTCACACACAGCTGGGATAGAACTCTTAACATCCTTTTTGGTGGAAATTACCAGTTTTTCATACAGTAAGTGGTGGTGGACACTGTTACCAGTGGAGTCATGTAATTCAGTAGCATTTTACCTCTGATTCGAGCAGGCTGAAGAGTAGTTTCCTGTTTTTTAATAACACTGAACACCCAAACACTTTCCACAAGTGTTTTTAAATAAGGATTTTTCTGTTTTCAGGGTTCAGTCATTTCTAAGGAGACACTTCCATGGTTTTAATTCTGCTAATAATATAAGAATATACTTCTACATCATAAAACCATGCACATCAGTGGAACATTCTTACGGCAGTTACTGTGTTTTAAAGGTGACACTGGGCTTGCTCACCACAATCCTGAACCTGAAAAGAGGTTTGAGCAGTTCCTGCCGTTACTTCCCTATAAAATTGAAACATTTGGCCGTTGTCATTATATTCCCTCTTGGCAGGACTGAGGATCAGTAAATCACACTGGCAGGGTCGGGCCTGTTGGTTTAAACCCTTGCAGGCTGCTGGTGGAGCATGACAGAGTTGTTCTGTTTCTTCCTGCACTGCAGCGAGCTCGTGGCGACGTGCTGAGGACAGGAGGGAAGAGCGTGGAGAAGAGCGGGAACCAGTTCGGAGATCGGCCCCTGCTCCTGCTGCTCCTCCAGCTTCTGCTCCCCCAGCAGCATCCAAAGAGCGGGAAAGAGACGGGGAAAAGGAGAAAGGCTCCTGGAAAACAGAAAAGGAGCGTGAGCCCGTACGCCGCACTAAAAATGAGACAGATGAGGAAGGGTGGACCACTGTACGACGTTAAGTGGAAATCACAGAGTTTAACCTATGTTTTAGCTTTGATTTGATCGAATCCACAGATTATATTTGTGCTTATAAACATTCTGAATTGGAATTCTTTAACCAATGTTTTGAGGTAACATGAAAGCATGAATTACTTACTCATATAGATTGATCATGCACAAAACTCACAGCAGAAGGTTGGAAATTGAATGCCAGTTTTTGAAATTTCAAATGATGCTAATTTCATGGGTCATTTGTTGCTAAAATAAAAAGAAGCAAGCCCAACAGCTGTCTTCAGTATGGCTTCCATCTCGCACCAAAACAGGCTGCCCTTTTTATTTTTAGTCTTTCTTGGTTTGGAATGGGGTATTATTGTCACAGAACATGCATTTGAAAACACCTCTGTTCACACAGTGGAATTATTGAAAAAGCAGAGATAAAAGAATTTGCATAAGCATAATTTGCATAAAAGAATTAGCCAAAAAAAATTAGAAAAGCCCTCTTTTATATAGGTATCTTGGAGGGCAGGGAGTTTCTGAGATACGCTTTATCACTATCTAAATTCAGTAAGTTGCTTAAATTTGAATTGAACACAATAAACATTATGAATTAGCTACACTGGGATATTTTCTGTAGATTTACTTGAATCCATAATGCCTCTGAGGCCACTTTGCAGTCACTGTACCAGTAATGTATACACTGCTGCAGTGTACAAATCCAACTTGCAGCTTTTACAGTTTCAGTGTTTTGGTAAGCATATGGCTATGTCCTTTCTGTTGCCAATATCACAACTGCTTTTTCCATTACTGGATAATTCATGCCTTTCAAGGATTTATAAATATTGTCATATTTAAAATGTGTGGTTTTGGAGAAATTGTTCAATTTTCCCCCCAATTCTTTGTCTTCAGGGTCAATTCTTTCCCTTTCCAAAAAAGTGATTTGTGGTAATGGCTGTGTTGACTTCAAAGCTGGGGTGCAGTAACAGTGCTGAACGATGTGGTCACACTGAAGCCAACACAGAACTTGCTGCTGTGTGTTTCTTCAATGATAAATAAACAACTTAAGGAATTAGCTGCTGTGGTGTCTGGACTTCTCAGTAATTTTCCTGCAACGTGTTCCTGCAGAACAGCTGCAGTTGAACAGCCCTTTTCTCTTCTCAGACCTGTTCTGTACCAGCTGAAGGAGAATGTGAGAACATCAGGGATGGTTTCTCCCTGGGAAGTTGGTGTGTGAACAGAAGTTGTAATACTCCTCTTGTCCTCTTCCTGCCCTCCTCTGAGCTGTCCAGGACCAGGAGGTTTCTTAGGAGAAACTTGCTCTCAGAGCCATCTTCTGAGGGCTTGATTTTTGTGTCTTTGGAGCTTGTCATGTCATTGCTGGTTGAGTCAGAGGACTCCTTCAGAGCAGTAGTGTGTTCCAAGCATAAAAATATACCGTGTTTTTTGTTCTTTATACAGTCCCATAGAGGATGGAACTGGAGAACAGCAGGTACCCAGTAACAGTGCTTGCTGGAGCTGGAGCAGTGGGTGCTGCTCTTCAGCCACCTCTTGCTGTCGCTGCATTCTGTGTCACGGGATCAGTCCTGTTGAAAGGAACCCAGGAGCTCAGTTCCTGCTGGCTGGGAAATTACTGTGTTTTTTAGAACCGTGTTTCTCCAGTGTGGTCTCGAAGACCTCCAAGGCTGGGGACTGCACAGGTGTTCTGGACAGCCTCTTCCTCTGCTTGACTGACTCCAGACTGAAAAATCAGAATCATAGAATGGTTGGGGTTGAAGGGTACCTTAAAGGTCATATAGTCCAGCCCTCAACTGCAGTGAGCAGAGACACCTTCAACTAGATCACAGTTTTAGAGCCTGAATATTTCCAGAGATGGGGCATCCACCCTTTCCATGGCAACCTCTGCCTGTGTTTTCAAACCCTGATTGTAAAAAACCTTCCTTGTATCTAATCTAAAGCAACTATCCTTCAATTTAAAGCCATTACCCCTTGTCCTATTGCAACAAAATGTGCCAAAAATTTTGTCCCCATCCTTCTTCCAGACTCCCTTCAAGTACTGAAAGGCCACACTGAGGTCTCCCTGGAGTCTTCTGTTCTCCAGCCTGAACATCCCCAACTCTCAGCCTTTCCTCACAGGGGAGGTGCTCCAGCTCTGGTCATTTTTGTGGCCTTTTTGGCTTCTACCCTGTGCCTCTCCCTGCCTACACACTACTGTGGAAAGTTGGAATTTTCCAGGTAGCTTCCTGATGGGAAGTAGCTGGCTGCTGTGAAGTCTCCCCAAAAGCCTTCCCTTTTCCAGGCTAAACAAGCCTTGTTCCCTCAGCCTTTCCTCCCAGGTGTGTGCTCCAGCCCCTGAGTACCATGTTAGTCCCCTGCTGAACTACTCAGATTGGGCAATGTCCTCCTCGTATGGGGGAATGGAACCCCAAACAGCACATGGGAAAGACGAGGTGAGCTGAGGGGGACACTTCCCTTCTACAGGCTGTGGTCCAGTTCTAACAGCCTGGGGTCTGCTGGCTCATACTCACCTTTTCCCCTGCCAGGACCTGCAGGCATTTGAGCCCCCAGCCTGTCAGCGCAAGGGCTCCTTCCTGGGCTGGGCAGGACCCTGCCCTGCTCCTTGTTGAATCCTGTCAGTCCCAAGGGACAGCAGGACACCTGGCCAGGTGCACGGGCTGGTCCTCACGCTTCAGCATCATCTTGTGGCTGCCTCCAGGGCCTGGAGAAGGCTGGTCCAGGGCAGCCCCCTGAGACACCCCAGTCCTGCTGCAGCCCAGCCCAGCAACCACGATGCTGAGCCTGAACACCCAGCCAGTGTTTCTGCCCACTTTGTTACGTGGGCTGGAACATCCTAAGCTGAGTGCAAGGATATCGTGTGAGACAGTGCTGAAAGCCTTGCTAAAGTTGAGGTGAAGAACATCCACTGCTCCTTCCCTTGTCCACAAAGAGACTTTATTACAGAAGGCAGGTGAGCTAGGCATGGTTTACCCTCAGTAATTCCATGGTGGCTGTTCCCAATCATCTTCTGCACGTGCCCAAATACAGGTTCTGAAAGGACTTCCTCTGTGGTTTTCCCAGGGACTGAAGTGATACCACGTGGCCTGTGCTTTCTTAGATGGTCCTTTTCAACCTTTTCCAAAGACAGGCAGAACATTTGCCTTTCTCCAGCCTTTGTAAAGTGTGAAAAGTGATTATACCTTCAGTTACATAGTTTTAATTGTATCCATGCAAAGACACTTCTACACAAGGATGAATGCTAGTGATCACTGCACCAGCTAAAGCTGGTTCCCCCACCTGTGTTTTTAATTTCCATTATTTGTGATCATGACAATGTTGTCAACACACATCAGATTCTCAGGACTGGGCAGCTTGAGAGAAGATCTGGGAGATGGGAGCTTTGCAGACATTGCCAGCGTGTTTATTTTATTGCTTGCTCTCTTTAAACACAATACCAAATGGCAGTGATCAAAAACCACTACTGACTCAATCCAACAGCACAAACTTCCATCTCCTGTCATCAATAGACATGAGCACAAAATTTGGTTACCTGAAAATGATGAAGCCAAATGAGTTCTGTGTCAAGCTTCATTTTGTTTGAGTCACATTCAGTTAAACACCTAAAATTTTCAGTGAACCTCAGAAGAATACAAACGGTCAAAGGCTGTATTTAGAAGGCAGAACTTAAGGCTGCTGATGTTTGAATGGATGCGGATATTGCTGGATTAAAACAAACCCCCAGGAGCAGAGCAAGGCAGGTGTCAGGTATGAACTGTGCTGTTTCCTTCCTGCACCAGGAGCAGCCCAGAGACTGACCCAGCTCCTGAGCAGGACTGAGGACCACCAGGGTCCTCAGCAGAAGGAGGGCATAAGTGGCATTTTAAGCTTTATCCAGAGTGCTTTAGTTATAAAAACAAATAGAATTTTTTTTTACAAAATCGGTATTTATGAGAACTGGCAGGGTGCAGTGGTGTTACTGCTGACTGGGCACAGCCACAGCCCAGGACGTGTCATGACCTTGGTGGCCTCGGTGAGGCCATGAGCAGGACCAGGAGGATGCTGGGGTGGGCTGGTGGGCAGCCAGGAGGCATCTCAGGCAGCAGGAGTGCTGGAAGGCTTGTCTTGCTGAAAATGAAACAGATCCTTGTTGTTTTACTGTCCTTGGGCTGCAGTCACTGACAGGAACATGCATGTAAGCAAGATTTCCTCCTGTCACTAAGGGGTATTGCTGAATGGTGTAAGCCTGGGAAGGGAAGGCGTTAGGTCAGTGAAATGTAAGATCCAAAATTTACCTGTTACTCAGGCATTAGTGCCCATCCTGTGGTTCTTGCAGCACTGGAAGAAGTAGGCACACAAGTGGCATAACAAAAACACCCAATTCTCCCTATTTTGCCGTGGCAGGACCAGCTGGAACTGAAATGCTCTACACTTTGTCTGGTCCTCCTCTTAAACAGTATGAATGCATTTAATTCCAGTAGGATGGAGATTCTACAAGCTATTCCACTGGATTTTGCTAATCAAAACCTGCCTTGCTGCACTTTAAGCTGTTAGCCCTATCCCCCTTGGGCTGGAGGACAACCTACTCGCTTTGCTCAATCCCATTCCATATTTAGTGTATCACTTGTTTTGCCCACAAAACAGGCATATTAGCATTATCTTCCTCCCCCATGCAACTGTTAGCAAAACTATCTCCAGCACATAGTAATCTATATATCTGGTGGATCAAACTGGCACTGTAATAAAAGAAGAAATAACATTTTATAGCCATTGTGGTTTAGTTCTATGGCATCTACCTGAGGCACTGGTCAGCAGATTGAGAACAACCTGATCAAATAGAATTTCCACTAAAGATGGGCACAGACTTACCTGACTTCAGCTGAATCAAGTTATCTACACATCTGAAAGTAGTTTCTAATTAGAAGTAGCTTGGTTTTTGCCAAGACCAGTACCAGCTGAGGATGATTATCCAATATTGTGTTCACTCCTCTTGCCAGAATATCACTATGGAAAAGATTCCATCACTTACATGCACAGGAATATTTCCCTGTAATAAAGCAATTCTCTGAAGATACAGCATTTGGTTTAAACAGGTGACCATAATATTTTGGTTTGCAGATGCCCGTAGAAAAGTAGAAATAGTATCTCACTTTTCACAGACCTCTTTTGTGGGGCATAATACAGCTCTAACCTGGGCTGCATTCAGATTAAGCTTTTTGCTGCTCCTAGAATTTAAATTACTAATACAAAAGGTTCACGCTGCCTATTGTAATAACCTTTTCAGAGTGACCAAGAACAAACATGTCTCTGCTTACTCAGTGCCACAAGGAGCGTGCTGGTGCACCAGAAATCACAGAAGCTTACTTAAAAAAAAAACCCAATCAAAATATCCTTAAAGGCTTAGTCTTTGTTAGACTCTTACTTGCAAAACTTTAAAGGGCAAATTGTCCTGTTGAATGATTACATAAAGTAACTGAAGAGCTTTTTGCTCTCAGGCTGTGTTACTGATGCTGAATCTTGTCATCTTTTTGGAATAGTCTAGGGTTTGGCTGTTTCTTTTTTCTCCCCCACCCCCAGCTGGTCTTGAAGCTGTTACTCTTCCACTTTACCTGTTAAGCCTTTGATGGGATGCCCAGTGCTAGGCAGCAGTGAGGACAGGCAGCTCCTGGCCTTTCCAGAGCAAGGCTAAGGGTACACGTGCAGGAGAGAGCAGAACCAGGAGCAACAGGCAGCAGCACAGGCTGTGGATACAGGTTTTCCTCTGACACAGGCTTTGCAGAAGGCCAGGGCCATCCAAGGCCAGGGATCTGCTGGTATCCTGATGGATTTCCAGGCGTTGCAATAGGGCTGGTACTGCACGGCAGCTCAATGTAAAGAGCAGAGGTGGGGCAGGGACATGGCAAACACTGCAAGGAGCACCTCCAATCCAGCCCAGCCAGTAAACCCTCAGAAAACACCCGAGACAGATTTTCTTTGATCTTTCTTGCTTTTGTGTCCAGTAACAGTCAACTGCATTAAAATGTATATATGGATCTTCAAACTTCCCACAAGGAGGTAACAAAAGTACAGAAGAAAACTCTTCCCACAGCATCACGCTTGAGCTTGATTCTAATGTGTGGTCAACACAAATTAAACCTATGTGGACCAGGAATCACAAAACCAAACACAGATTCTAACTTCTAACAGCTTAGAAGAGCCCGTGGTGCACTCCCCGTAGAGCAAGAGACAATATGTAATGGAATTTAGCACAAGGAGAGGGAGGCTGGCACAAGGGTAGCTGAAGCCACGGAGTGTTATTTAATGCAAGCCCCACTGCATTTGGTAATTAGACCTGACACCATCTTTGGAGCCATCTGATGGAGATTTAAGGGAACACGTCCACACAAAATCACTTTCTCCCTCCTAATTGCTGTGGCTGTGAGTAAACAGCAGTGATAAAGAATGAACCCTGGGTCCTCAGCCCCAGCCCATCCCACACATGTTTTGACTCCATTCTTGACTGTCCTGCTCTCCTGACCCCTACTCCCATCCTGCTGAGCAGCTTTTCAAAAGGAAGCCACACAAGTGTGGATCACTCCTCACTTTCCTCGTTCCCTGTCTCTGTCAGGACCCATCTCTCTCATCCTCCTTGCGATGTCCCAGCAGTTCCTTCACAAGGCTCTCTTCACCTCCCTGCTTTTGTCAGGGCAATCCCTGTGGACTGAGCAGCCCTCCACCTCCCAGGTATTGGTAAATCCATCTGCAGTGTGACCCTCTGCACTGAAAACTCCAGCACCCACCTTTTGGCACCGGAGGACTCAAACGACACACTGCTGCTGCTCCTTGTCCTACATCTGGGTCACAAAAAAAGCAATTTCTTTTCTCTTGGGGGTTAGAAGTGATACAGCCCTGGCTGATATTCAGTATCAAGGAACTGCCAACACGCAGGGTGATCCAGGTCTTCAGCATAATTCTTATGCTTTGTACAGTCTATGTAGTGTTAAGGATATTTGTTAACCACATGGGTAGATCTCTTCTACTTGCAACGAGTTAAAAAGCCACATTCTCTCAACCCTTGAAAATACACAACCTCCCTTTCTTTCATTCTCCTACACTCAGGGCTTTCTGCTTTGTCTCTTTCCTCCAGGCTTCCCCCATTCTCCCACAAACACAGCTGCATTAAAGCTTGTTCTATGCCGTTCTTACTGCCTGTCAGCAGAAAGGGCTCAGTTTGCACCCTGGCCCAGAGTCACCACGTTTTCAAACGTGCATTTGGATGCTTTCTCCCCTCAGACCTTCCCTAAAGCCGAGTATCAGACGCGGGGACCTGCGAGAGCAGCGCCATCGGTGCTCGCGAGGGGAACGGTGACCGCGGGGCACCACACCAGGTAGGACACTGCGATTTCGGGAAGCAGGTGGTAATTACCGAGGGCAGGTTTGAGCGCGATTTGCTTACCAGTTTTAAGATCGACAAAGGAAATCGCTTGGATGTTTGCTTTAAGGGTTGAAAGGTGGAGTGTCGTACCCTAATTAAATGCTCTGCTATTACCTGGCAATGAAGAACAGCTCTGCCGCCCGGCCCCCGCGGTGCAGGCCCGCCGGATGCCCCGGCGGCACGGAGCGGTCGGGATGCGCCCCGGGACGGGCAGAGCCGGACCCGGCGGGCGGCAGAAGGCGGCGCTGCCCCGCCGCGGGCACCCGCGGACCCCCGCTGCCCCCCCGGCCGCGGGTTGAACCCTTTAACCCTCCCCGCACACCCACCCAGTCAGACGTCGCCGTCTCCGTAAAAATCACATATAGATATATTTTTTCTTACAATAAACAAACACAGCGCATCTCCGCCGCGCAGTCCCCGGGCTCCGCGCGGTCCAGCGCGCACCGGCCGCCCCGCCGGGGCAGTGTCAGCGTGGGGGGGAGCGGGGCCGCCCCGAGGCACGGGGGTCCCGGCCGCTAGCGGCCCTTCCTGCCCAGGGCGGTCCGGGCGTGCCGGAGCTGCCGGGCCGCCGGCACTTTGGAGAGGGGGCAGTACTTGATGGTGTGGGCATTGTCGCCGCTGGCGCCGCAGAGAGGGCAGGTGTAGCGCCGCAGCACCGGGCACAGGACGCGGCCGTCGGGTCCCTTGAGGATGTGCGTGGTGTAGAGGGCCACCGCCTCCTTGTTGTTCCGGCAGAAGACGCAGACCTGCAGCTCGGGCTTGAGCAGGCGGGAGGCGGCCCGCGGGTGCGCCGGCAGCCGCCCCGCCACCACCACGCCGCCCCAGGCGTGCGCCGAGCCCTCCCGGCCCGGGTGCTCCCCCGAGCAGTCGAACACCACGGCGGCGGGGCCGCCGCGCCCGGGGAAGGGGCTGAAGTCGGCGAAGCGCTCCTCCAGCAGCCCCTCGCCGTGGTGGTGATGGTGATGCCCGCACAGGTCCAGGTCGTGCAAGTCCAGCGCGCCCTCGAAGTACGGCCCCGCCGCCTCTTCCTCCTCCTCCTCCTCTTCCTCCTCCTCCTCGGCCGGCGGCACGGCGGCCGCTACCACCACCGAGGGGGGCTCGGCGCCGAAGCCCTTGCCGGGGCGCACGGCCTTGGTGATGAGCGTGGCCAGCCCCAGGTAGTCGTTCCAGGAGTTGAAGACGTTCCCACAGGCGCTATGGCTCCGGCCGCCGTAGCGGGCGCCCGGCAGGCACTCCACGGGCGGGAGGTGCCGATGCTGCTCCAGCTTGGCGCCGGGGAAAGCCTCCATGGGAGCGGCCCCTCCCTCGAGCGCGGTGCGGGGCAGCGCCGGGCGCACCCTCCGCTCCCGGGGCCGCTCCCGCTCCCGGGGCCGCTCCCGCC
>WBMZ01003657.1:0-34180 GCA_013400975.1 Atrichornis clamosus | reverse complement strand
TTTCTTTCTTCTGTTTTTCTTTTGTTTTTCTTTTGATTTTGTCTCTTACATCTTTCAGTAGGGTCAAGCAAATGGCTTTGACTTAAACCTGTGTCCAGTTGAGTAAAAATAATGAGGGGGCATTTGCAGAATTTCTTTCCAAGTGAAGTAAATTAATTCTCTTTGTCCCTTTAAAATATCTTAAAGGAGAGAGTAGTTCAGTTTAATGGAATAGGTTTTGTAGTGATCAGTTTGTAAATGGAAACTTTCTAGCTGGGCTTGTCAGGATGCAAATGCTTCCCCAGGTATCTAACTTTGTTCTTCTGGCTGGCAGGAAAAATATTCTTTGAAAAGTAAACGAAAATACCAAATAAGCCCCTTTCTGAAGGTAAATATGGAAAATGGGAAAAAAATTACATTTAAATATCACCAGTGCTGTTCATATATTCCAGTTTTGACAGTGATAAATGAAATCTTTAAATTCAGTATTTTGCAGCTATTAGGAATAAAAGTCTTGATCCTTTAAAATTAAGTTAAAAAGCACATGCAGAATGAGAACAAAATAAATGCCCTTGTGAGGTGGGAGTTGTGACAATAGATGCCTTTGAAATCAGTACAGAAGGGTGTTCAGAGATGAAGAGAGATTAATTGCTGCCTGCTGCTACATACTCACAACCTGTCTGAATAAAATGGCTGCAGAGACAGCTCGGGCGGAGGACTGGGAGCAGGAATCCTGGTTCTGTGCTCCCCTGCTGCCACAGACGCTCTACATGGCTCCAAGTGAAACCAGTTAAATCGTTTCTAGCAGCAGTAAAACACAACTTACTGTTTTACAAAGATGATTCCTGATTGTGTTGTGCCATGAAGAGGTAAAATGCTCTATGTGTTCAAAATAGTACATGTTTTCTTTTCCCTGAAGTGTAAAATCATAAGGTTTTCACTACAAGAAGTGACCTGCTCTCCTACAGGACACTCTTTCTACCACTCTAGTGGGTAGAAGCAGAGAAGCCATGCCTTCCTATAATCACATGAGGGTCAGAAAAATGAGCTTTGGGGCTGGGATAGCACAGCTAGGGAATGAGGACATGCTGGTGGAAACATAAAACCACTTTTGGAGATGTGTGGTATAAGCAGATGGTAGCTTTGGTCGGGACCAGAGCACTCCTTTGCCTTTTCTCCTCTGTGCTAAGGAACAGTGTGGTGCTTTGGTTTGGGGTGTGTTTTATGAAGGGAAATGCAAAAAGTAGCATTAGCCAGGCCCTCAAAAACCTTTCAGTAAGTTGCACAGGCAGCGTTGTAGCTCAGAATGAGCCCTGCACTGCTGTGCATGCAATGCACTGGCTGCTGCTGGTAGTAGCTCCTATACAAGAAGTTAAGGGCTGCATCCTTGAATAATAGACACAAACATTGACTTTGTCATCCCTGGGTTGTTTACCAGTTCTTGATCAGGCCTTCTTGGAAGCTGAAGAGAGCTTAAAATCACTCCCAGCCACTGCTGTTTGTGCCAGCTCTCAGCCATGCCAAAGGCACAGAGCAGCAGCCAGATCAACAAAATGTATGGAAATGCTTCTAGATGGATGTTTAAAACCTGGTGCAGAGGGACCTTGGAAGACAGATTCATACACCTGTTCTTGCTAGCCAGTTCTCACAATTAGAGTTAGAAACTAGAAGATAGTTCACTATTTTTCCCGAGTTTGACTGGGTCAGAAAAATAATGCGCTTCAGCTAAAAATAGTGTCTCGCAGAGGTTGGTAGTTGGATGACTTAGCTGTCTGACTCTTGCTATCTGAACAGTCTTTTGTGAAACCAGGTGAAACCATCCTGATTTATATGGCCTGTCCTGAATAATCAGTACTGATACCCAGCACTTATCAGCTTGAAACTGTATTCCCTGTATTCACAGCAGGGGGCTGGCCACAGACAGATCCTTTTTGTTTCTTCTACACCTGTTTAATAAAAATCATCTTTCTTTTGCCTTTTTTTTCAATGCAGAGAGGCATTGAAATGCACACTTGCACTCCCCAGATCTCCCCGGGGAGCACAGCCCCACTGGGATCAGTGTGTGGCCCTGTCACACAGCTTTCCTTACACCTTCCTTTCTATACAGCCTGCAGACAAAGCCCATATGAACGTACGTACCCTGAAATCTCTCCAAGTAGTGACACAGTCCTCACTGACAAATACTCTGTGTCAGAGGTAAAGGGTAGAGAAGGCGTCAGTGTCAGCTAGATCCTTGCTAATGTCCCTGAGCTAAGTGATGCAAGTGAGCTGAAATCAGGACTTGGGCTTGAAGAAGTCGTAGACAGCACTTTTTGCTTTCTTTCTCCGTTTGCCCATGAATCTGTTCATCATTCAGCAGGATTTGAGCAGACGTATTAATTTTATTTACTGTGTAATTTAAATTCTCAGCTTGCTTGAGAAATTAGAATTCATCAGGGAGTCGCAGTCCTCAACGGCCGAAGCAATTTGGCTGACTGTGGGAGACAGAGAGGGAAATACATCCCAAAAATCTCATCTCATAAACTTTGAAAATGAAAAAATACGACTCTGTCACACTGAATTAATTTCTCTTTTGTCTTGCCACTGCAGCAGATCCCATGGGTCTACACTGCACTGTTCCCATAACAGGAAGCTCCATCTTCTCCTGGTCATGCAGGTTCACAAGCAGTTGAGTTACTGAGGTTCAGCCAGCAGCTGTCAGCAAAGAGACAGGAGCAGTCAGCACCTGCGTGTTCCACCCCACAGTGCAAAGGAAGCAGATAGGCCTGATCTGCCTTAAAAGAGTGTTTGTGCCAATCAGGCTGCCTCAGCTGAGGGGGCTGCAGGTAGTCAAGCACTGAGACAATGGCATCCTAAACCACTCTCCACCCACCACTGTCTGATCATAGCCAGACTCACTCACTATCTTGGGACAGGTGGAAAATGTGGATTTGGGGTGTCTGATCCTCCAAATAGCTCTTCAGCATAGTACAGCATGATGTTCACCTGATTCCTGGGTTGTCTGCTTCACCTCATGTCACAAAAGGAGCAGTTCTGCAAGAAACTCAAGCATATGACTACTTCTGGCATTTCTGGTTTGGGTCAGAGTGTAGGCAAAAACCAAGGCCACCCCTGCATAGCAACATGCACCAAAGAAACTGTTCAGCTTTTCATTTATAAAAAAACCCAGGAAAATGTTATTAAAACTGGTTACAATATTGTTTAAATGCTTCCACCTGAAAAGTAATTTTAAGAATTCATTCAAGTCTGATTTTTAATTTAGACACTTTCTTATTAAGTCCATTTTGCTTCCCATGCTCCATTACTATTTTCCCTCATCATAAAGCAGCTAGACAGATTCTTCCAGCTGAACAGGTAACCATTTTAAATTGCCCTAAATCATCTCAAGCAGTGCTTGAAATCGTTCATTAGAGCTGTAGGTGTTTCCACGAAAAGGGGAGAATCCAGCCCCCCTCAATTTAGACATGACTCCCTCTAAAGGAGACTCCCTGTGGGACTGTGCATCACTTGTCAGCATGCAATTGTCTGCCCATCCATCCTCTGACACATCCTGGATCAGGCAGGTGGAAGGATACTGGGATAGGGACAGTTTGCTGAGTGCTTGGCATGCTGGGGTACCTTCTTATTGAGGACCTTTCCAGGCAACTATAGTAGGAGACCATAACCAGGCAGGACACAAGGTTGGGCCATTTATGGTACTGCTTGTGCCTGCACCATGCCTTTCCTTTGCTACTTAGGCGTTATTTCTGCCTTACAGAAAGCTTCTTGGTCTGCTTTGGCTGTTTTATCAGCAGTAGAGCTTCCCTTGAAGCAGCACTTGGAGCAGATGCTGAATGGCTCAGATGGAGTTGGTGAGCAGCACAGGCTCACGTGAGGCTAGCACGAAAGCAGTGGCTTATTCTTTGAGCACACTCATCTTTCTTTAAATGATTTTAATGCCGTAAGGGGACAAAGCGTCTTATAGATGAAGTGACAAGGTGAACAAGAAAAGAGGGCAAGACGTGATGTGGTTGGCAAATCCAGACAAAAGGCTGCTCCCCGTGCTGTTCAGAGCAGTACAGTGGTATCAAAAGGATCCTGAACCCCTCGTCACATACACACACACACACACACACACTCTCACGTGCTGCTCCACGTGTTCTTCTTCTGACACAATGTCCAGCATTAGCTGAAGTGGAACCTGTGCAGCCAAATTCCTCAGTGAGTCAGACTGACAGCACAGCTGTCTGTTCTCCAGGTTCTCCACTGAAGCAGAAGAGTGCTGCTTTGCTTCACTCATGCAAGGAGACAGGTAGTTTGTCTGTGGTGGGGTGACCCTGGCTGGACAGCAGGTACCCACTAAGGCCTCTCTATCACTCAGCTGGACAGAGGAGTGTGAAAATACAGTGACAGCATGGGTTTCTCACAGGGTCACAGCCTCTTTCAGGCATCCAGCTGCTCTGTTGAGGGGTTCTTCACGGAGTGCAGATGTATCTCTGCTCCCCTGTGATCCTCCATGGGCTGCAGGGGGCCTCACCATGAACTGCAGGGGAATCTTAGTTCCAGCACCTGGAGCCCCTCCTCTTCCTCCTTCTGCCTTGGCCTGGGTGTCTGCAGGGCTGTTTCTCTCATACATTCTCACTCCTCTGGCTGCAGTTGTGCAGGATTTTTGCCCCCTTTCCTAACTGTGTTTTCTCAGAATCTCTACCACCATTGCTGATAGGGACTGCCATGGCCAGTGGCAGGTCTGTCTTGGAGCCAGCTGGCATTGGCTCTGTCAGACACAGGGGAAACTTCTAGAAGTTGCTCACAGAACCCACCTGAGCAACCCCCTGCTTCCAAAAACTTGCACACAAACCAAATACATCACCTAACACAATCACTCTGCTAATGATCAAATAGGATCTTCAGACCCCTAATTGAACGTGTTTCTTAATGTCAAAGGCACACATAGGCTGCTTCATGTCCTCTCAACCTCGTCTGCTCTTGTCCTGCTTCTTCAAGGAAGCTTCTGTCTGGAAAATTAGTGAAAAGCCAGAAGGAACCTGGACTTGGTTAAGGCTGCCACTCCCCTGGCAGTTTCAGCCCTGCTGGTGTTGCTGATGATTGCTTGCAAGCCATCACACCTGCACTCACAGTGTACTCAGTCACCATTTCATCAGCATCCTAAAGCACTGGCAGCTTTTCTTAGTGCTGTGTGTTTGTGGTCAGCACTGAGCTTCTGATGTAGATGAGTGGAAACTGAGTTGTATTTAGTGTTGTAAACATTTGCTTCCATAGAGTCTTGCTTTATCTCTGAACAGCAAAATTCACGCGACCTGCAAAATACCAACATTTTATTCTGGAGACAGACGTAACCAAAACATTTGCAAGTTCCATACTGAGAAACTATTCTGATTTAAGGTTCTGATTTCGATCCTGAATCAGTCTCTTAGTTGCTCATGCCAGAGTGAGTTATTAATCCAATCCTTTTCCTGCCAAGTTCCATGAGCATTTATTCACCTCTGCTGTCAGCAGGAGCAGTCTGGGCATGGTTTGTAGGAGTATGTACTCTTCTTTCCATGTTCCTCATCATCACAATCTCTAGGTATCTCTGCTGCTCTTTTGTCCTCCAAGAAAGGCAGCCTTGGACATATGCGCTCCTGCTCTGACCTGTGAGGAAGGGAAAGTGTTGGCCCACCTTGAACTTGCACACCATAAAAGCATGCTGATTTTCCACAACAAGTGGGAAAAGCTGCTTTTCTCTCCAAGGGGAAATAACATCTGCAAAAGAAAAAAAAAAAAGGTACAATTCACACTCCTGGTAGGGGAAGCAGAAGCAAAACAAATTCACTACTCAGGTTCTTCAGCAAGCAGCCTGGTACACCCCTGTTATTCAGGCATGCCATAAAAGTAGTTTCCAGCATTTTGTCATGCTCTGGAGAATGTTTTTAACTGGTCCCTTTTTGCCTTACTGGCCCTATGCTCAGCTTTTCCATACGAGCCTTGCAGGATGAGATTGGGGCAGTTAGCTCAACTTCTGTGACTAGCTGGTAGCTCAGCACAACTGATCTTGCACAAGAAACAAGGAAGGACTTTGAATAAGAAAATTTAATATCAGCATCCACCAACATCCCTGGGTTCCCATCCCTGCTGGAGGCAGGGCATTATTAGTACATCACTGTATTAGGGTCCACGCAGCAACCAGCTGCAGACAAGGACTCCAAGGGTGTGCGCCCTTTGTCTCCCTCAGCTAGATCTCATCCAGAAGCTCCAAGACCTTGGTCTTGGAGACCAAGATTTGAGTGTGTTGCTATCATCAAGCTGCTGTGAGTGAAGGTATATAAGTTTTAGTCCCTGGCGACCTTGGAGAAACTGGGACACAGCTCACCTGGCCTTTGCAGCATCCCTCCATAAGAGATGGCAAGCTCATGTCCTTTGCTATTAATTCTGCTATGCCTTTTGCCACTATTAAATTTGTGTTTGTGCAGCTTTGTGGTGGACACCCAGGCTGTTGCTCTAATTTTGCTTTTCCTGTTCCTATCTCCTATGCAGAGAAGCAGAGGGAGCTGGCTCGGAAGGGCTCCCTGAAGAATGGCAACATGGGAAGCCCAGTTAATCAGCAACCCAAGAAGAACAATGTGATGGCACGAACAAGGTAACGGACTGGAAAAGTGCTCAAAGCTGTGCTCTAAGCTGCAATCCCTAACGACCTTGATGTGGTCAAGGACAATGTTCATTGCCATTTGCCTACTGACAGACACACCGCAAGAGCAATGATGGCGCTTCCTAGGGCTGGCAGACCCAAATGCTCTGAGCTGTGTTGCAACCCAGCCCCTGGGAAGATGCAGGGGCAGTTTAGCCCAGGGTCAGTGGCAGTGCAGCCTGTAGAAGGCAGAGACAGCCCAGTCTGGTTGAAGACAGGGGTCTGACAGGGCTGTCCTGCAGGTTGTGGGTAGTCTCATGTAACACCTAATCCTGCCAGTGGGAGAGTAACAGTGCTGCTTCATGCAACACAAACTGATTTGGAGCTTAGTGCTGCCTTGGTTTCTTTTGTCACAGTAGTTCCACTGCTTCTTTTTGTTGGTGACCCCTTCCCCTACTGACAGATTTAATGAAGGCTTGTAAATAATCCATCTCCGTGTGCCTTGCTATATACCTCCTCCACCCTTGGAACAGCATGGTCACGTTTTGCTGGAGATGCTTTGGCAGAGCTGTTTATCACAGTATCAGATCGTGCTGTAAACAAAGACATTCCGAGCTGGATACTTTCTTTTAGAATATTTGTATTTTTTTCCATGCTAACTTCAGTACACCAATGTATTACTTACCTGTGCTCAGAAGGGAAGAAACCCCCTGAGCCCTGAGCCCACAGAATTGCTTTGCATGCTGCTGGAAAGGTGGCAGTTTTTAGTGGAGGATCTCACTTAAAATGACAGAAGAATCTGTGGAATGCTGGATGTTTACTAATGAATGGGAGAGTTTCCTGGATTACCATATATTAAGTGGAATAGGAGATGCAGGTCAGAGCCTTTCCATATGCAATGCATCTGGGAGATGAGATTTCTTGTTCACACTAATTTCCCAAACCCAAAATATTAGTCATAAATCCTGCCAGGACTTTGTCAACTTTTATTTGTAAGCCCCTGAAATACGGGTGGAATATGCTACATTGCTTCCTCTGTGTGTTTGGTTGTTGAGACCATATAAAAGAACCAGACCCTTTATGACAGCAGAAATTAAGCAACTCCTCTCAGCTGAGTTTTCCATGCCCACTATTCCTCATCTTCCAAATACATGCTGGAAAGACTTGGTTTCTTCTGGCAATAAGCTGCAAGCTAGCATCATTAGAAGAATGGTAGCAGATTTGCTGCTTGAGAGATTTAGAAACATTGAAATCAGTGGAGGAAGCTAATAAGGGAGAGAAGATGGTATAAAATACAGGTGCCTACCTGTAACATGAGTGAATTCTCCTTGGAGAGCTGGTTGTTTCCAAGCTGCCGATGGAAAGAGGAGTATGGGAAGAGCAGAGCAGTGACACCTATTGACAAAAGATTTCAAACAGCCAGCTCAGTTTTATTCCAGTTACGGACATCTGAGAACCTCAGAATGGTTCAGTCTGTCTTGCCACAGACAGGGCAACACCAAGAAGGCAGAAATGCCACAAGCTTGTTCAGGCAGCTTTTCACAGAGTAGCAACTGCAGTATAATGGGATCTATTGCAACAGGATGCACTGCAGAACCTCGAGGTTATGGTTTAAGTCTGAACAATTGGCTTCCTCAGGTCTGTTCAGGAGAATGGGCTAAATCCATTTCCCCCATTTTGACAGTTCTGCTCTTCTCATCAAATATGTTTTCCTTTGGTCAGGCAAAGCACACTGCCTTTCCTAGTCTCTATTCCACCTCCTCCTCCTCCTTTCCCAAGGCCTCTGTAGTTCTGTATTATCTCTATGTATTTCAGACATCCAGCCTCTAGTACAAGGTTTTTACACCACCCAGTCCCTTCTGGGACAAGGGCACAGCCAGCCTTAGAGGTGAGAGTAACTGGATCCATAACACTCTCAATCTCCCTAGAAACAAATAAAACATGAACAAGGTTGGGGTGATACTGCACTCTTCCTGTGAGCACTGGAAGAGCCCACAACACCATCTACACCACTTGGACACAGCTGGGTGCTACAGTCCCTCAGGATAACCTCAACTTGGATTTGTGTTGTAATATGTTCCATGCTAAGTGAGCAAAAACACCAAGACAAGAAGCTCACACTGGAACAGCTGTGGACAAAAGCAGCTACCACTGCTACCCAACTTTATTCCAAGGACAGTGGGATGTGAAAATAAGGACAATAAGGATGAGAGGGAAAGATTTAAATTGGGGACAGAGACACTATAACAATTTTTGTCTGTTGCAGTAAAATTGAAGTTGTTTATTATTAAGGAACAAGACATTTCTCAAGAATAAGATGTAGTGGGTTTTTTCCATCAAGTAAATATCACACAAAGTGTTCTCTTCCTAGATCCATCGAATGCTTTGTTCACTGATGATTTAATAACAACTGTCAGTGAGTATATATGGAGCAGGAACTGAAAAACTGGAGAGTGAGAATGGGAATCAGTACTTCTTGTATCTGTATGGGCAAACTCATGCTACCAAATCTCAATTTCGGTTTCAGACATCTTTGCTTTTTGACTTCCTGCGTAAATACTTCAGGAGCAGGACTGCCCCACTTCTGTGAGAAGGGCTATTGAATTTTGCAAGGGCATCCCATTTTCTCCAGTCTCCTGGTGTAGCAGTTTGGAAATTCTGCATCAGCTTTTAAATTAATTTATTAAATTGATGTTTCAATGAACACAGTAAGAAATTAGTAAACTAGTTGTGAACCTATGTTTCTTTGTTGTTACATTTGATATATCATTATCTCCCTGAGCCTGCCCATTGTCACTGCTTACCAGGACTTTTTATTCCTTAAACTGGTAATGGCTTGCTGCAATTTTCTGAGCAGAAGCAGAAAAACATTTCAGATAGTTAGAGAACAGTTGAAGCATGGATGAGATGGATTATCATCTTTAGATTTATATTTTTCAAACTCTTAGTGAAGCATCATTGTGTATCATGGTGTGTTGTTAAAGACCACTTGGGAGAAAACCTGAGTTAACCTATCGAGTGAGGAGATTTTTGTCACTCTTACATGCTGAACAACGAATCTTACTCCATTTGCTTAGTTTGGTTGATCTTATTTTAAATATGAACCATGGCATTTTTGCAGGTTTTTTGGATGAAAGAACTCTGTTGTGAACAAGATACCATTGTATTAACACATTTTCATCTTCCTAGAAGTTCTGAAGCCTTACTCCATTTCACAAACTCTCCCAGGCAATTAAAGGTGCAAAGTCATCCTCAGCTTTTGTAACATTTCTGATTAAGCAAAAGTCATTACAAAAAAGTCAGATTTTAAATATTTCTAATATTACTAAATTTAGGACTGAGATCTCGTAAGTGTTGTGTTGCTGGGGGCCTGGGTAGGGACTCAGGCAGAAAGATCACATCACATCCCTGATTTCCAGTAGCAGAATAGTTGGATTACTGATCCTCTGCCTTCCTCTAGCCTCCTTCTCTGATGTACTTACTGCTAGTGTCATGTACCCATTGCCAGGGAAAAAAAACAACACAAAAATGAGCAATCTGATACGACAAGCAGTGCTAGCCAGATGGGTTCACCAGAATGAAGTACAGTGTCACAATGGTTTTTTTTCTTCCAGGGAGGAGTGTGTTCCCAAGGCATGTCCAGTGTTTATCCCTGTGCAACTACTGTAGGCTACCCAGAGATAAATATCGCTCCTTCTGGATTGCACCCATTTAAACATCTTCACCAATAAGGGAGGGCTTGCAGGGAAGTGAAATGGGGAAAGCCAACTGTCATACAGCTTTACTCTAAGCAGCGTGTGGTGCTGAGATGTACAGTGTGGTTAATGAACAACATTTAATTATTTCAGGCTCGTCGTTCCCAATAAGGGCTATTCGTCGCTAGACCAGAGTCCAGATGAAAAGCCACTGGTAGCCCTGGATACAGACAGGTATGCAGAGGGTAAAAAGGTGATACACATGATGGCCTAATCGAGTTTTCATGCCAAAGGGCAGCACTTCTGCTGAAACCACTGTTGCTCACACTCTTCCCTCCACTGTTCCCTTTGACCTGTGCCTTATCGGGTTCTCTGTGTGTGAACAAGTGAGAGAAGCTGTGAGTATAGAGCACTGTGATGGAAAGATCTGAGGGTCACAGATGAAAGCTGCTCTGCAGGCTCCCTTGATGTAACTTCTCTGTGCCTCAAGAAGAGTTTCATGGCACAAGAAAGAGAGGGCTAAGTGGGGAATACAAGTCTTGTCTAACCATTTCCTTCTTTGCTATATCTTGTACTTCCCTGCAGTGATGATGACTTTGATATGTCCAGATATTCCTCCTCGGGATACTCATCAGCTGAGGTGAGTTATTCTCTCTCCTGCCATCCTTGCCATGAATGCAAATAATAGAGCAGCCAGAAATGGCTTAGAGTGGCCTTGCATGGGCAGAAATGGCTACACAACAAATTTACTAATGGTGTAGACTCTGTGAGTCTGGAAGAGGTCATGGCAGAAACTGTGTCATGTTGCTTTCTTCCTTGGTCATCCAGTTGGCTCCATACCCTCACTGCCATGGCACAGAGATCTGCCTATCAGCAGTTTTCACAGCTCCCTTTGGTTTCACTCAAACTTTTCCCAGTCCTGCTTAGTCCGACAGTGACCCATGTGGTGCAAAAGCATCATCTTGTCTGTCATGGTAGCTCAGCAATTGTATGCATGCCAAAGACACAAATAAAGGATCTGAGGGTGTGCTGTGATTTCCAGTTATTGGAGTGGTCAGGGTCACCCAGTGTGTGTTTACTTGGAGCGAGCAGAAATTCCAGGGAGGACTTGCAGATATGAACTCTTGCCCTTTCAAAGAGAAAAGGCAGGAAGCTCAGGCTTGTTAGTCCCTCTGCATTGTTTCTGATTGTATTTCCAAACTCTCTCATGAATTAGTTGCTCAGCCTCTAGCTACTACTTCTCCAGGATTTTACATTCAGGGTGATGAGCAGCCATTCTGCACACAAGCTGCTCAGAACTCTTTCCCCTTGTATCTGTTCCTTGAGTAAAATACTTGTGAGACACTGGGTAACAGCCAAGAGCAGTGACCACATCAGATGATCTGAGCTGTTTCTGTGCCCTGATAAAATGTTGTTTGTACAGATCCAGTTAGACAGCACTTGAATCTGAGATCACAGAGCCAAGCTTTACCAGCTTTTAACTGCTATAGTGTGCCCCAGACTGAGAGGGGGGACTGCCCAGCTGCCAGTAAATATTATTATTACTTTACTTTAAATGAGGACTTGTCTTCAGGGAAAAATTATTCCAGAACAAAATAGTGTATCTCACTCTAGATATTCCTATTCTGCAAGAAGCTAGTACTCTCCCCTCACCTGTGATCATAAACTAGAACTGCTTCATTAGTGGAGCAGCTGATAATGAAGGGGAAATATATTCCAGAATAGGGACCTCTTCCATCTTCTGAATACCAGAAGTAAGAAGTCCCAAGTGTTTG
This sequence comes from Atrichornis clamosus, assembly GCA_013400975.1. Lineage (NCBI taxonomy): Eukaryota > Metazoa > Chordata > Aves > Passeriformes > Menuridae > Atrichornis > Atrichornis clamosus. Next base: position 22,127 of record WBMZ01003657.1, on the reverse strand, counting down.
ACTGTTTGTCTCTTTGTCTGTAGCAGATCAACCAAGACTTGAACATCCAGCTGCTAAAGGATGGGTACCGGTTAGATGAGATCCCAGATGATGAGGACCTCGACCTAATCCCCCCTAAATCGGTCAACCCTACCTGCATGTGTTGCCAAGCCACCTCCTCCACCGCCTGTCACATCCAGTAGTGAGGCCGGCAGGCTGTGATCAGTGCTTTCCACTATAACTGTAAAACTTAACAGCCATTGCTTCCTCCTATGGTAGGACGTGCACCTCTTTGTGTTCATGGAGCCAGGAGAAACCAAAAAATTCATTTTATGATTGGTTGATAAGTTATTTTAAACTATGGTTAGACAAAAAAGAAGTTGCTCAAAGTGCCAGGCAGTGCCTGGCAGAACTGAGTGATCTGGAGAGCGAATGCAAAGGGGTCCAGAGATACCTCCTTGGTTTGTTTAGGCACTGGGGATATTTTGTAAAGTGTCTTTTCCAGAATGGGAAGGGTCAGATGGGGCTTCAGGTAATCCTGCCCCCTGAAACCAATCCATCTGCAAGATTAGGGTGAGTTGGAGGTATCAGAATGTTTTACCAATGAGAGGAAGTCAGTTCTTAATTCATTCACTAAACCTGTTTCATTTGCATAACCAAAATGATACTATAGCTGGGGCACAGGAATGGGAACGGACCAGGGCATCCTTTCTTATGGCAAGGCTAGCCAGGACTAGCATGACACAATTCATTCACATGCAAAAGGGACAAATAGGTGACATTTCACTGTGAGTCAGTACTAGCTAGAGCTGTTGTGTCACATAGCCAGTGCAATCAACCCTTAGCGCCACATTAAATTACCACCACACACATCAGATTTGATCTGCAATCCATCCATGCACTTCAGGGATTCACTCCTTGCCCAGGAATACCAACCATACTCATGAGTTCAGTTCAGTCACGTATTCTGACTTCAGCCTATATTTAATTCCTGTGCGACCCATCTCTTTCCAAAAATCTTAAACTTTGTTCAACTGAGAAGAAATGAGTCCTGCAGGAGTCAGGACTAGAGATGTACAGCCTGAAAAAGAGTGCTGGAAAAGCTAGTTGAGGAAATCACATTTTAACAGTGCTTGACTATGTTCTCTTGACATTGTGTCTCTTGGTGCCTGTGGGAGAGATTCAATAACTCTGAAGTCACTAGTGTGGTGGGGTCACACTTGAGAGGAATTTTCAGCAACAGCAGAGTTATGAACAGCTTCAGCTGAAAAATGGCCCTGTGAGGAAAGTACTGTTCATCCCTCTCTGCCCACTTGTGAATCACACATGGTCTGTGTTACAACTGTCCCTTGTCAGAAGCAGTTGTGTTTCATGCTGGAGAAGTTAGGAAACCTGTTACACTAGATTGCTGGACTGAGCTGCCAGTTCACCAGCAGATTGTTTTGAATGCAGAATCACTTCTGGAATTAGGAAGTGTCTTCTCACTGGCCAGTCTTCACTGCTGCCTTCAGCATATGCAAGGGATGGGCTGGCATTTTTCTCAGTGTTGAAATCTTTGCCACAGGCACAATTCTTGTGTTTTGCTGGCCTTTCAGGAAGAAGGACCACCTGCCTTGGGTCATCACTTGCTTTGTAACCTGGGAAAGGGAAAACATGAGGGCAGTTCTTAGCTTCCCATCAGAATTCCTGAGTCACAAAGCAGAGCCTGAGCTCCACCACAACAGACAGATCCCCCATTTGAAGCCTGTATGAAGTGAGCTGAGTCTTTAAGAAGTCCTATTCATGATTAGCAGGAGATTCATTTAATGTTCTGGGGATTCACTCTGGGCAGTGCAAAGCTTCATACCATGCACAGTGTGAGTGAAAGAGCAGACACACAAGGTTCCCAGGCTTTACTATTCACGAGATGGTATGGATAACTTTTAAAGATGTGCTTGTCCCCTCTCCCTAAAACAACACACTGCCACCCTGGCTTCCGTCCACAGAAAGAGGACTTGAGTGGTGCTGTGGACCTAGCATCCCTGCCTCTTCATGCAGGAGTGATTATTAACTTGCCAGCTCCTGTAGGAATAGTGTTCCCCAAGTGAATTCCGCTCCTTTTCTCACCACCTGGTAGTGCTGAGGGGAAATATTTCCAAAATACAGCTCAGGTTGAGGTTAGCCAGTTGTCTGGAGGTGGGGGAAGCACTCTACCAATGCTCTATAGAGAGAATCATAAAAGAGAAGAACGTTCCTTAAGGAGTCTTTTTTTTAATGGGGAGCATAGTCAAAACCTAATAGAAACACTGTGGTCAAACCAAATCCTATAGGACATGACCAAGACTCTTCAAACCTTCACTGTTGTGGAGAGAGACTTTGCAGTTCAGCATTGGTACCATGGAATGTCTTCATCTCATTTATCCTCCTGGGTCGGTCTCTGTGCCTTCCAGCCGGGCTGCACACGCTCAGCCTTTCCCACAGCCCTTGCTCAGGAGCTCAGAGCATTTCAGTGTGCCTGCTGGAGCCAACAAACCATCTCTTTACCTGGGTCAGCCATCGGGGACTGCACATCCTGCAGGTCTCCATCATGCTGCCATCACAGAATCCTGCTATCATCTAGGTCACAAAAGACCCTTAAAAGCATCGAGTCCAGCCATAACTGAGCATTGTCCCATTCAGTCTAGGACAGGATGAGGCTTCCTGGGACTGCTATCTCCAGGTTTAACTCCTCTCTTCTGAGGGACAGAATTCCATTTAGTGGACTTGGCAGTGCTGGGTTAACGGCTGGACTCTTTGATCTTAAAGGTCTTTTCCAATTTGGATGATTCTATGACACCCACTGTCCCGTGGCACCATGACCAAGTCCTTTTTTTGCCCCTGTTGCTGGTTTTTGCCTGCCATGTGCCCTGGGGCATTCCCCAACCCTGCAACTGCCTTCAGCCCTTTGCATTTTGTGATGTGCATCTGCTTCTAGCACAACCCTTTAGGGAGGGAGGGGGAATTCAAATGTTACACCCAGTGCTTCCTCTAAATACAGACCGAAGCACAAGCCAAGTGCTTTTACCTGTGCACAGAAGGAGTTAGTTGCACAAATAGTTGGTTTGGCATGACAGTACAGGACCATAAAATGGCAATTTTTTGGCTTCTCCTCTCTATGCTTTGTGTTCATATATTTTATTAGGGGAATAAAGTAGAAAGTGTGGGGAAAAGTAGTTGCCTGTGTAGGGACGTTACCAGAAAGGATGAGTGGGTTAAGGCAATGCACATGTGGCTGTCACAGAAAACTGAGCACTAACCCTTCTGAACTGCAGGCCCTTAAGCAGGTTATGACCATGCAGCATGTTTGTAGGCTCATTATGGAATATGGTGGACTGCCCATTGGTATGTATTAACCACAGATTAGGCTGGTTCCCCTGTCTGGTCTCATGTTCAGACCTTTGCTTAAGCCAGCAGGTTTTCCTTATGCCCTCAGAGTCACAGAGTCACACAATGGGTAAGGTTGGAAGGGGCCACTGTGGGATCATCTGGTCCAACCCCTCTTCTCAAGCAACCCTTGTTGGAGGTTATGCTGTCGTGATTTCCTGGGAAGGTGTAGAGAGACATGGCTATTCTGGTACTGCTCTCCTTAGAACAGTCTCTGCCACCATGGCCTGGAGAAGGCAGAAGGAAAGAGCATGGACTCTGCCTCTCTGTCACATCATTTGTACAAAAACTAGAGAGCTTCTGGGTGCTCTCCTAAATGCAGATGGCATGCAAGAAAGAAAATTTTTCCTTCCTCCCATCTTTGCATCAAACGAGATGGTCCTCTCAGGCCGCATTTTCAATCCAAAGTTGTACAGAACACCAAGAGGAGGAACACCATGGAATATATGCTGCATTGCTGTCTATCTAAATTACCATGCAAATAGGATTTAAGGATATTGATACTGGTGCCTCCACAAAGGAATTTTCTTTTGATGACTCCTAAAGGCAGACTGGATTTTTGCTAGATTTTATATAATGCTAGTCACTAAATTACCTGAATTTAAGCAAGTCCTTTCCATTTATCAGATGTTAATCTGATAAAATACCAGATAGTATCCTTTAATGTGAGCTGAATTTCAAGTCTCAGCACTCTGTTCTGTCTCTCTGGTCTGCAAACTCCACATTTCCAGATGTCTTTGTGAGGAGGAACATCCTCCTACTCTTGAGGAAGGCCTGTAGATAGTGTGGTCTTGTCTGCTTTTCTGGCGTTTGTAAATAAACTTTGGCTGAAAGGAGGCTGATGCCCATCCTGAAGGCTCATTTGATATCAGACACATCTTGAAGTCAACCCTTAGAAGAGCCACTAGAGGATATCTGACATTGCTGCATGTCTGTCCCTAACATGTGTGCTTAGCCTTTGGGTCTGCCATGCTCTTCTGGCTGTCCTGCTTGCAGATGCCTTGCAACTGCAAAAGCAGGTGACCAATCCTGCTGCATGGCCTTTGCAAGGGACTTCAAGGCAGCTCCCCCATGGACAAGGGTGGACTCAGCTCCTTCTGGTTTGTCTCACCAGTTCTTGTCCCAAGAGGAGGCATCCACTGTGTTCAGCTATTTGCTGACTAACACATGGGTTTGCAATCCTGAGCAGAATCCTCTCCTTTCTGTGCACAGTCTGACCTTGGACTGGCTTGCAACTGTACAGGAGAATGCAGGCAGCTTGAAAAATGCAGCGCCCTGTGTGTGACTCAACAGAAACATAAAGATGCTTTTGAAGAAAGGAAGGACCCAGCTGGGCAACAGATGGAACAACAGGAAAAGGAAAACAAGCAATACCCGGAAAGATTGCCAAATGCTGTCTTTGGCCTAGGGCAGATCCCAGTTGTCCGATCTATCTCAGTGCAGTGCTGATGCCAGCAGGGAGCAAAGCTTGCTTTCAGATGTACACACCAGAAACACCATGTCCCTGAGTTGGCACCACAGCCAAATACAATCCTGGCAGGTCTGCTGGACTCTTCCAGCACAAGAATGAGATCTGGGATCCTTGCTGCTGTTGGTATTTGCTCGAACCTCAGGCAAGTTCACATCCCTTCTTGATGTCCATTCCCTTCTGCAGCACAGGGGGGAAACCCACCTTCCCAAGGTGCTACCACTATCCTGCATGGGTACTGCCAGTGTTTGACAAGCACCATTGATAGGATATCTCTGCAAGCAGGATGTAAATACCATGCTATAGAAATTTAATTCCTATTTTCAAAGTACTACTCTGCTTTGCCTATGTTTACCATTTTCTGATGTTGCTCACATGTGCCAGAAGGTAGCAGGGTGGAGGTTAGTAGAGAGGTTAAACATCTTTGGAGAAACGTGTTTGTCAGGGATGTATTATGCAGTTTCTTGGCAGCTGACTCTTGCACAACTGGCTTCTGAGTTTGCCCACTCCCACAGGGAACATAAAGGAAGATTTGATGGCCCAACAGCACCATCCACTGATAGCAGAATTAAGGAATTTAGGAGTGCAGCTTGGGATGGCGAGTACTGATGAAGGGGAACAAAGCATTGAAAGGCTTATTTCGGGATATTTCCATGACAGTTTCATGCTCTTGCTTTTAGCAACCATGTGATCATCTTAGCATTTAAATTGGTGGTTTTGCCTGGGCTCCTCCTTCCTTTTTCCATTCTCACTTCAAACCCACCTGGGGTATTGCCACTCTTAACTAGAATTCTGTAGGCTTTGTCACCTGGCTGCTGCTTGACTCAGCAAGCTTAGGCTGCATGTTCAAAAGAAACATCCGTATAGAGGAGCAGTGCCACAGGGCAAGCTGGGATGGCTGGGAAGGCATGGGAAGGTCTTCATTTTGAGATGCTTTTCACCTCTAGGCATAGTTGTCACTTACTTTCAAGGCTGTGCTGTGAGATGGATTGCTCCAAACCACATCGCATCAGACAAACCCAGCTCTGTTACAGAACACACAAGCCCTGAAGCATAAGGGTCAACATTTTAGTGTAGAGGGAGATGTTGTGACCTGGGATTATCTACAGAAGGTGAAAAGAGGTTTTTCACAGGGACTGCAATGAGCATTAACTTCCTGTATCATGCAGCTGAGCTGTCGCATTGCTCCCCAAAAATTATAGCTGCATCCCTTCCTTTGCCCCACTTGACTCTGCAAGCAGTCCCAGGATGACAGCAGCTAAATGCTGCCTGGATGAGCACTGTTTTGACAGCTTCCTGGGGAGGCAAAGGCTGGGACTAACTGAGATCACACAGAGCAGAGCCCCATGGCCCACACAGCTGTGCAGCAAACCATGTCACAGAGCAGCACAGGCACTGGCAGGACAGGTTGCAGCTTTCCCTGGTGCCTGTGGAGAGCAGCTTTTCCCATTGCTCCGCCAACCCATTTACCACTGGTGGTGACTTCAAGCCTGTTGCTTTATCTAAAAAGCTGCTCCAGCAAAAGATGGTTTTGCTCCTGGAAAGTGCCCAGCTCACTGATAGTGGAGCCATTTCCATAGTAGCAAATGGTGATACAGGCAGTGGGGTTGGATCAGGGCATGGAAGGTACAAAATAAACCTAATTAAAATATGACTGTCTCATATGTGTCACTGGAAAGCATCACAGTAGGCACCAGGAAAAGAAAAGGCTGCTGAAAGGCCGTGCTAAGTCCCATTACCTGCCAAGATGTTTACCCTCCCAGAGCAGCATTTCTCCCCTAGCTGCCCATGTAGCTGTCACAGGTGAGCTCACTGGGAAGCACTGCTCTTCACCCAGGCTGCCTTCTTGCTTCTGCACCCTAAATAAGCTGTGACTCCATTTGTTACCCACCTTCCTCAAACCTCCGTGATTTGGGAGACACAGTTTGTTGAGAGATGTAATACAGACACATGGAAAGAGATGAAAAACTTGGACAAGCACTCTTCATGACAGACCTTCTGGTTTTTATCACCTTCATATCCATCCCCAGTTCACAGATTGGTTTGCTCAGTTTCTTTGCATGGAAAAGCTGCAGTAGCAGCTGTGTTCAACTAGTAGCTGCCTCTGTCCTAAGACAAACCCCAAGCAAAAGTCAGACCAGCTGTAGGTCCAATGAACACGATAGAGTGAGAGCCAGACAGGAGGCTGGGATTTCTCTTCACCCGCATGAAGGCTGTGGGGCTGAGGGTTCACCAGGTTCATGTAAAACCTGGTGAGTTCCAGCTAGCAGAGCCGGACGCCTTCACCCTCCTGGTCTCAGTGCTTCGGGTTCAGGTCTGCAGACTAGGTCCCAGACCTGCCAGCCCACAGGCTGGAGTCCTGCATCAGAGACCCTGGTGGGAAGCCTGTCGGCTGTGCTCTTGCTGCACTGGGGCAGGGCGCTGTGAGACACACTGGTGGGGCTGTAGTTCTGCTGGGAGAAAGACACTTGTGGAGGATGAAGTCTTTGCAGGGGAGACAACTCAGAAAGTTGGGGTTTTCCCCTCCCCTTTTTGCACTTTCTAAACTATTTTTACTCCTTCCACAGAGGTTATTGAACCTTCAGTTTAATAAGGGAGATGAGCTGCCATTAAATAGATTTCTGAAGGGTCTGAAGGCAGGTGCTGGCTGGCGTGCAGAGCCCGTCTGTGCCTAACATAACTTCCAGACTTCACTGTACAACCTGTAGCAGAGTCACCCCATGAGCTGGGCGAGGACTGGGGTGGGAGAGTCGGCTCTGGCCATCATGCCATGTCTTCCTAAACTGAAGAAGAATCAGACCAGGAAGTGGGGGAAGGAGCAGCAGCAGTAGAAAGATAGCTAGTTGTCACAGGTAATCTTTGGTATCCGTGTCCAGTGGTTAGTCCTAGAATTGCAAGCCTTGTTATATTGCACACACGTCCTCCTTCCACTCCCCTTTTCTCAAAGCAGCCCTCGCCTTTCCTCCCCCCGCCCCATGCACTAGTGATGAGCATCAGAGGCAGTTGCACCAAAGTGATTCTCAGCCCAGTTCCGCATCCCCCTTTCCCACCCAAACCCAAGGCAACCCAGACAGTTGTTGGCCTTCATAAGTCCAGTAATTCCACTAGAGTTTCTCTCCTTGTGTACCATGGCTTCCTTCCCACACACTCTAGCAGGGCAGTACAGGAGGCTCTGACCATGTCCCAAGAAGTTTCTTTGCCCCCAGCAGCACCTTGCAGACATGCACCTTACTGGGAATGTACTGGGTCGATGCTGGTGAGATCTGGCACTGCCGATCTTGAACGGGTGGCAGCTGATGGGGATCCACCCGAGGAAGTTGGCAGAAAGTGGCTACTGTCCCTTTTCTTTTCTTTTTTGAGGGAGAGGGGGATTTTTTGGCATTACAATTATTGTCCATCTTCCAGTGGCCAAGTTCTGGGCTGCATTAATAGTTGGGGTTCAGTGGCTGTCCAGGCAGGTGCGGAGCTTTGCACCAACCTTAATAGCAAATGTTGTGGCTGTATCCAGAGCCTGGATACAGGGTGGGTTTCTTCCATGCTGGCAAAGTACTTTCAGTAGGCTCCAGATGGACACTTCTGGCAGACAGAGAAACAGCACTCCTCCAAGTCCAGATCAAATCTGCACTTCCATTTTGTGTCCTCAGCATGGAAAAATATCAACCTAAGCAAATGCCTTCCAGTTCTCCATTCCCCATGTGGTGCCTGGCGCCCCAGGGAAAGGGGTGGTGGGAAGCATTTCAGGGTCACCAAAAGCAAGATCCTTTTTGGATTTATTTAATGGAAATACATTTAGGAGGAGAGACCTCCCGACCTTTGTGTTAATCTCAAGAGCAGGAGGTGAATTTCTGGCTGTCCTTGCATATAGTGAAATATAGCTGAAACAGCCAAACGCAAATAGAGTTAAATGTAGGGTTTGACCTAAATAACCTTTTAATTAGGAAGATAAATTTGTTGTAGCTTGACCTTAGTCCTTGTTAGGAACCTGCTAATCATTTGACATGCAGAGTGTATTAATGCTGCACTTAACTTGGCCATTGGTTTTTTTTATCTGGTTTTGGGAGTTTTTCACTCCTGAAGCATCAGTCTGCATCTTGTATGGGTTTTCTTTTGTTTCTTTTTTCCCATTCAGATCATGTAGCACACTGTTGTACTTTTGTTCCCGTCTGTGTAGAGTATTGCCTTAAACAGATCAGTTGTGTTTGGTTTGTTTTGGGTTTTCTCTTTTCTACCATCAGTTTTATGCATTAATTTATTTTAAAATGTGGGGGTTTTTTTCAAAAACATGAAAAACGTGTATAATTTTTTTTTTTTAACATTTCCATTGCAGTATTTATCATTGTTACTGGTTGTGTGTAGTGTAACGGAATTAATGATATTAAAAAGCATACATATGAAAACCAGCCTGACAGCCTTTTTTTTCACTGGAGCTAACCAGCGCGAGAGGGTGTGGACTGCACCAGCTCCTCTGAGCCCCCAACAGCCACAGATACTGAACCCAGGGGAGCAGCCATGGCCCACACCAGCCTGCTTGGTCCCAGAAACAGTGACTGCTGTGGAGCTGTGCTGTATGGCAGAGGTAAATATTCCAGGACTGGCCACCAACATTTGGGAAACATTTGTCCCCAAGGCAGTGGGAAGGTGCACAGGGCTGGACCCAGTCCCTGCGTCTGATCTGTGACAAGCAGGAATGCTGCACCTGTGTGACACCGATGGGTGAAATAACCTTTTCTCCACATTGCAGCTGTTGTGCCCCCGAAGCTGTTGGCACAGGAGCCAAGCACTGATTTTAAAGTCCAACACCAGCAGCTGGAAAACTCTTGGACCACCAGGGACAGGGGACAGCCATGGAGGGCCAGTGGCTCATGCTGGCAGCAAGTCTGGTGCAGGATTAGTCCCACCACAACCGAGAGGCTTGTACTACAGCTCTCTGCAGGGTGGTGCTCCCCACAGCTGTACCCTGGGGTGCTCCAAGGCCAGGGAGCTGGGGCAGGAATAGGCACTGCAGCGTCCACCCTTCCCTCTCAGCCTCCCACTGACTCCCAGGAGGGCAAAGAGCTGATGGGAAGCCTAAACCTGGCTCAACAGAGACCGGTGGGGTGTGAAAATCAAGGCAGCTTGCTTCCTTCATCTCTAGGGGCACATCAATTACTTTTGCCTGAGGCCACTCAGGTGTCCCAGGCTGCCCAGCCCCACCGTGTCCAGCAGCAAACTGAGCCAGGCTCTGCAGCCCTGCAGGGGCACAGGCTGGCATCCACCCTGCCAAGATGGGCATGGTCTGCACCAGTCATCTGCCAAAATGTGGCCACAGAGGGGCTGGAACCAGGAGCAGAGCAGGGCTCTGAGGTGGCTCTGTGTTACATGCCAGACAAGAGCAGGGCTTGGCTTGTCCCCACCCCTGCAGGGGCAGGGATCTCTGCTCAGCTCCCCAGCTCCAGGAAAAGCAAACCCAGTTCATGCAAATCCCACTCTGGCATGACCCAGCTGCCTCTCTGCACTGAAATGGATGATTGCTCACTTTGACTACAGAACCCATTACTCTGGATGGAAAAGCAAACAAGCCACACAGGATCACCCAAATCCAGCTTTTAATTAAGAAGGGGAGACAGAGCAGGCAGTAATTTCCCTGGCTGCCTCAGCAGACTGGGGCAGCTGTGCATGGTGCTGTGCCAAAGCCACATTGGCTGCACTGGTGTGAGGCTCTGTGCCTGCAGCTGGATTGCTGCGGGATTTACAAGGAAATACAGGAGGAAGGGGCTAGAAAAGGCACAATCAGTGCTCCTGCACCTCTCAAAATAAAATTATCTTGATTAGGACCAGCTGAAACTATTTCCTACCATTGTTAAGGTAGTTGCTGACAGGAGGGGAGGAAGCTGGGAGCCAAGACAAAGCCAGGAGGGTGCAGCCCATGGCTGTGGGGCTGACAGCCACCAAATCCCACTGCTCCCATTCTATGGCATCACTAATCACATAAGCATTACCCTGGGCTGGCACTGGGCAGGCAGAGCAGTGGCACTGGCCCCTTTATGTCTGGGCTGCAAGTCCCCAGACCCACGCCTGTCCCAACAGTCCGCCTGATCCTCTTCTCTAAAAAACCACAGGACCCCCATCAGCACTTGCACCAACTCCTACTGCTCGCCATGCTCTGTCAAAAGGCATCCAAGGGCCAGCTCCACAGCAGCTCTGGAAAGAGAGCAAGTTTGTAACGCAGGTAAATGCTGTGAGAGGACGAAACATTAGGGTTTCTACCCCTACCCAGCTGCAGATGCAGGAGGGTGGCACAGGGACTCACAGGGTCCCTCGCTGTATGTCTGTATTGAGGGGGTGTCATGCTCCCTGATTTTAAAAGTGTTGGACACCCCATGGCCTATGCTGCTGACTTGTCCCCTGGAGCTGCATCCTGCGGTGGCTTTGGGCTCTCAGAGCTGGCAGTCACCAGCAGAAGCTCTCACACATCAGCCCTGCCCACTGGTGGGTTCCGCGTGCGCTGGGCACAGGGTCTGCTGAAGAAGGGGAAACTGAGGCAGTGACAGGCTCATACCAGGAAGTGCTGTGTGACACAGTGATGATGGGGTGGCTCTGAGAGCTGATGCAACACAGTCCCCAGCCTCAGATGGGTTCCAGCTGGTGGGTTTCCATGACAGTGCGATCATGTGAAGGGCTAGCGACAGTTCTGAGCACAAAACACTCTTCCCAGCCCTGGTCCTGGAGGAGGAGGGATCCCTGAGCTGAGGCTCCACTGTGGAGGGTGTCTGTGGGACACAGCTTTCCCCACACAGGCTTAGAATGTTGCAGGCACCGAGGCAAAGCTTGCTGCAAACCTGCTCATCTCCTGCAGTCTCATTACCAGGTGAATTATAATGAGGGAGCAAGCAGAGGGCATGGAGAGGGACGTCACCACTGTGCAGAGGCAGAAATACTGCATGCTACCAACCAGGGCACTCCTCTGCTCCATGAAACCCAGGCCTCTCAGGCTTTGCCTGCTGTAGGACCTGTAACTCCTTTCCCAAATTCTGCTGGCCCCATTGCTGGCAGTGCCCTCACCCCATCTCCCACTAGGAAAAGTGCATGGACGTCCATGGACAACCTGGGATGCAGAGGGAGAGGAGCCACTGCTGCCCAGCCATCCTTGGTCCTCTGGTTTTGGGCAAGTGGGGAGTTTGGGGAGAGGCTCACAGTGCTGCTATGACCCCCCCGCAAGGGGGGCTTGGTGCTCAGATCTCCTGTGTTTCCAGCGTTAGATCCTGCCTGGTTATCAGCTTCACTGTGTGCCCCGATGGCCGTGAAGGCAGATGCTGCCACATGTCCTGAGTGTCTCTTCCCACTCCCTACTGTCTGTAGGGATTAACAAAGCCCCCATTACAAAATCCACTGAGCCAAGGTCAGCCCAAGCAGCTGATTGAGGGGGCAGTGCAGGAACACTACAGCAACACCAACAACCCCGCTGCCTATCGGCCTGAGAACTGGCTGTCCAGCTCCAAAGGTACCACTGAGGTGCCAGCAGTCCCCCTGTGTCACACAGGGCACATCTTCATGGGTCTGGGGGGATGATGGTGCTGGCAGTGGCTCTGTTCATCCCCGCTTTGCATCCTGTGTCTCCCTCCCAGTGTCAAAGGGATGCTCCCTCAGTGTATGTGCTTGTGGCTTTGCCATGGCCACCTATCCTCTTCCCTGTACTGACACTGTCCCTGTCCCAGGCACGTCTGCACATCCCTAGGGTTCTGACTCCCAGAGGCCCATAAATACCCACTGGTGGTAAGTGGTGCCTGGGAGATATTCTCCTGGTGCCCCACAGCCCCCAGGGACCAAGGCTGCAGGACAGGGACAAGTGGCCAATGACCTGCAACTGGTGGGTGTCACCTACATGACAGATCCTTAACAAGGACCCCAGGATCAGCACTCCTGACATGCCCCCTCACCCTGTGGCATTGTGTTTTGGGGAGTGGAGGAACAGTCAGGACTCTCCAGACATCTCCCCACACCCCCAGCACCAAAGGACACTTCTGCCAGTTGCATTGCACAGTACAACACAGTTTTTGTCAATAAGGACAAACACAGCACCTGGAGAAGAGACCCCTTCAACAGCAGAGACCAGAATAAGCACTCCTTGCCGCTTGTGAAGAAGCCAGATTTACTACCAGGACAGGTGTTTCTGTGCTTGGCCTCATCTGGCCATGTTTGGGACTGTACAACACCTGAAATGCCGCTGGCATCCCTGAGCCCGACAGCATGAGGCTTAACATCTCCCAGATGTTGGGGCCACATCAGTGTTCTTGTGCTGCTCTTGTATTTTTTATTGTCATTATGTGCTCTGCTTACCAAGAACATGTTCCCTGGTCACACTGTTCATTATGCAGTAGTCAGCCCTGTCCTTCACCCACTGCAGGTCTGGCAGCACCTTTTAATCCCCACATGTTTTTACCTTTAGGATGTCCCTGTTGCTGAAGCAGCTTTTTTCAGCCCTGGACAGAAGGCAGAAAGGTTGTTCAACCAGTACACTCATCACTCTGCTACTACATCAAACCCCCATGGGCCAAAATTAGGTGTAAGACTTAGCAGAAAACATGTGATTGGCTTTAAATTTCTGAGATCAGAAACTAAAACCAAGCAACGAGAATAAACAGGGAGTACTGGGTTCCTCTTAGAAATCCCTATGACTTAGACTCAGAGAGAAGTTTCTCAAGGTCTTGTCCTCTGAGAAAGAGGAATATTTTCCTCCATTGGCATGACTCTGGTAATGAAGATTTTAGGAAAATGACCATGCAAGAAAGAGTGGTGTTTTCAGACAGGGAGACCCACTGGAAATGGCTCATTGAGATGGCAAGGCCAGGGAACATTAGTTTATCTGGGAGGCTTAGTTTGCCCCAAGGCACTGATGAAGGGCAAAGGTGGTCTTTCATTAAAACTGGCTTGGGCAGTTTTTCCCTTCAGATCCTTTCCTACAGGCTCGGGAAATTCCTGAGATGTGGGGAGAAACTTCATTGACTGCTTGTTTGGTGGGCGCTTTTAACAGCCCTTGCAGGCTGGTACCCCTCCCACCATGCACAAGCTGGAGACCAAGAAAGCATGCAAGGGAAAGCTCTCAGAGCATAGTAACACAGCCAAAAATAGAAGCTGTCATTGACACCCGTGTTTGTCGGCTTCATGCTGGGCTGCTGAGGACGTGCTTGCTTTTGGCAAGTTGTCCAGGAAGAGCTGCCGTCCATCTGGGATACTGAGCACAGACACAGGCTAAATAAGGAGGGGTACTTTGAAAGCAGCACTTAATTAACAAAGGCGTGAAATGCCCTTCTCTGACTATGATCTGAGAGCAGGGGGCAACACCACCCAGGGGGCAACACCACCCAGGCCCCTCCACCTCTGCTGCTGATCATAAATCCATGGCACTGTGATCCTCACAGTGGGGGGATGCTCCAGCAACAGAGCCTTCTGTGGACTCGCATTCCAGTGGGATGACAGCCTGCCATGCTGTGCCCATGCCAAGCAGTACCCCAGTTCTCCTGGGAGCAGGGAAAACCCCATGAAAACCCCATCCCAGACTAAAACCATCCCACAAAAAGCATGTCCCGGCCCAAAAGCACCCCATGGAAAACTAGGTTCAGCCCAAAAGCATCCCATGAAAAATCTGGCCCAGTCCAAAAGCATTTCATGAAAAGCCCACCCAAGCCCCAAAGCATCACATGAAGAATCCAGTACAGACCCCAAAGCATCCCATTAAAACGCTGTCCCAGCCCCAAAGCATCCCATGAAAACCCTGTCCCGACTCCAAAACATCTCATGAAAACTCCATCCCGCTCGCAAATAATCCCATTAAAACCCCATCCCAGCCCCAAGACATCCCATGAAAACCTGTCCCGGCTCCAAAGCATCTCATGAAAACCCCATCCCGACCAAAAAGCATCTCGGCACAGCCCCGCCAGCGCCAAACCTCGAGCGCCCGCAGCGCAGGTGCTCCCATCCCCACACACTCCCGGACATCCGCAGCGGCTCCAGCCCCCGGCGCCCCCCGGGGCTGCCCGGCCGGGGCAGAACTACATCTCCCATCGGGGAGCGCCGGTCCGGGGCGGGAGCCGGGGCGGGGCGGGCAGCGCCCAACCCCGGAACCGCGCTCAGCCCCGCGCCCAGAGCCCCCCGGCCCGGCAGACCCGGCCATGGCCCTGCGGTGCCGGTGAGTGAGCGGCTCCCGGGGCTGCGCTCGGGGCGGGGGCGGGGGGCGCCGCCCCGGCTCGGGGGGTGCGGGGGGGAGGCGAGCGAGGGGTCCCCGTCCCGCAGACCCCAGGCTGCAGCATCGGCGCTGGCTCGGGAAGTCCCGCGGGGAGCGGGGTGAAGGTGCGGAGCTTTGCCCGGACCTTGGGGTGCGAGCGCTCCGAACCCCGCCGTGCAGGGACCGCGCGAGTTCTCTGATGGGCGGGAGTCTGGCCACCCGGAGAAGATGAATGGAGACGGGAAACACGGCCTCGGCACCGCTTGCAAGGTGCATCTTCAACATCTGCCACTGGATAGATGCTTGGTAGTGAAAACTTTGCGGATGGGTGTACGCACTGCATTGTGCTGTGTGCTGGTTTGGGTTTGGAGTGAGTTTTGGGACAGCTCCGCCATCACTGGCCATGGCAAAAAGCAGCCAAAGCTGTGTTAGAAAGCACAAATGCTTCCCTCTCTCTTTTTCCCCCTTACCACCTTGGTGTCCAAAATGGTGTACACTCATGGTGTCCAAAGGGCAAGTGCCTGGCAGAGCAGACACCCACAGCCCAGTGGAGAATGACGTTTGTGAGGTTGTGTTTGTGTGGCTGGATCTGCACATGGAAGAGCTGCAAGGGAGCACTGAAAGGGATTGGTGAGTGCATTTGGGCCAAGGCGGTTCAGTATCATTGACTGTTAGATACAGATGTGAATTCAGGGATTTGCATTGCCAGCCCAGCATCATGAATCATCCACAGCTCTCTGGAGCTGCCAGTGCCTGGAGTTTCATCGTGACTCAATGGCTGGAAAATCAGCGGAGCCATGCCAGAGGAATGTGCTCAGGTTTCCATTTCTCCCCCATATCGTATTGTAGCACTTGGATGTTGGGGTGGGCTCAGGTTTCAGCCTGCATCAGCATCCAAAATGCTGAGTGCTCCCAAAGTGCTGAATCAGCTCTTTTAAGAAAGAATCCGGGTGGACAAAAGAGGGCACTGGGTCCCAGTGTAGGGTGGTTTGTCTTGGAGGACAGAGATGAGCAGCGAGTGAGATGAACACCGCTTTGGGGAGAGGCTGTTGGAGTGATAGGGTGGTAGATGTCATACGACTTGTACCACCTGGAACTGAGCGGGCAGACCAACAGATAGTGACAAAGACACCAAAATCCTTGTGGCTGTGTATCTTACGTGGCAAAAGCAGCAAATGAAATAAGCTAATAGCATCAGTATTTGGTGTTCTGCTTTTGCCACTGTTGGGCACAAGACCTGATGGCCCTGCAGGTGACAAGGAGCTGGCTGCTGGGTTCAGGATTACCCCATGGACCACAATTTCAGAGCCAGGCTCCCTCCAGCTCCCCCAGAGCCTGTAGGACTTCTCCAAGGTGGACAGAGACATGTCCTTGAAGGGAGAACCCTGGAGCTTTCTGTTCCTCATGTCCAATGTACTTTGTTAAAAGTAGACCAGGAGACTCCTTTTGTTTTAAAGTCTCTACAAATCTTTGTGGCTCAGATAAATTCAGGCTCTGTGATGTGCCTCCAGGCAGGGGAGAGCAAAAGCCTCTGGTCATGTTTTAGTCATGAGACAACAGCACCACGAGTGGAGTGCAGGGTTAACGTGAAAACTCAGCTTATTAAACTTCATCTTGCTAATTAGCGCAGGGTGAAGAACAAAAAAAGATGATATTGTAAAGGGGGAATTGTCAGGGGTGTTAAATATTAAGTCATCTGCTACCAGAATTGGTTCCCAGTGGCTGCTTTGTATTCATGGTCAAACACTGGATGAGGTGTCTAAATGCGTTTGGAGCATCGCTTGACACTGCAAACTTTAAAGGACAAAACTGGGCTGCAAAGTCACGATTCCTATAATAGAGGTGAAAGTATTTAAGGCTGGACAGAGCTAATGCCACAGCTTCAAATCTCCTGCCTCCTCTTGCAGATGGAGCGAGGTGCTGGCATTGTGTCTGCTCTTTGCAGATGAGCTCTGTACTCACACGGCCACCTTGGATTTGGGGTTTATCCTGTGGATGCCCCGTGCTGTTTAATCCTGGTTTACAAACCAGCCGGCAGCAGTGGGGCTGCTTGGTTTTTTTTCACCTAAGGCAGCCTCATTACTCTACTGGATCATGACCGCTTAAAACCACAAGATTTGGGGAAGAAAACAAAAACCAAGCCGAACCCTGTGTTGCGCGGGATTTTTTTTTTTTTCGTTTTGTTTTCTAATATTGGAGTTCCTATGAGTGCTGGGGGGGATGCGCCTTTGCCGACCCTTCCCGCTCAGCTGTCAGGGAGGTGAGACGCCAGCCCGGATCCCGGGACTCCGGGAGCCGAAGCTGGTGGAAGCGTGCGGCCGCCCCTCCTGGCCGGGCTCCGCTCCCCTTGGCACACCCCGGCCGGAGGGTTGGCTGCTCACACATCCGTCACCGTGCCTGAGAAAACACGCCGGTGACGTGCTGGTCCCCTCCTCCTGCCCGCGGACACCCGCTGCTCACGGAGCTCGGAGCCCCGGAACACCCCACGTGATGGAGAGGATGGAGCTGCCGGGGACGTGGAGATGTAGCAGTGGTCCTTTTTTATGTCCTTAAAAAGACATCTGTGGTGGAGCCAGGCGGCAGGCAGGGATCCCCAGGAAGCAATGGACAGGTAAGTGCTGGGGCACCATGCCCGGCAGGATGAGCTGCCTCCTGGCTGGGCCTGTCTGTGTCCAGCAGAGAGGTGCTGTGGGGAATTTGCAGCAGCCCCGACAGCAAGGGTCTGTCACTTTGCAGGAGGGGCAGAGACCCCCCCCCACTGCAGCATCTCCAAAAACCGCTCAGACCAGGCAGCGTGTTGACCCCTGCTCTGGCCGCAGCAAGGACGGTGAAGGTGTGGGGTCCCCTGGGAAGGAGGCACTGTGTCCCCCTTGCTGTCCCTGCTAAGGCAGAGTTGCTGCCCTGGCTCAGGGACTGGGGGTCTGTGCCACCCACATGACCCCCAAGGTGGCTTGAGTGTTGCAGGGGTAAACCCAGAGCTCCAGGGTGATCCAGTGTGGTATGTGGGGGGGTCCACAGGACTAGGGGGGATACTGGTGCCTCTGATTCATGTAGAGTCAGGGTGTGTGGGGAGCAGCCCTACACCCTGTGCCAGTGCCCCGACCTGTCCCACATGCTCCATCAGTACGAAGCAGGTGGAGCAGTGATTTCGCCCTATTTGACTCCAGAAAGCCCAACAGAGAGCTCCAGTGCTCTGCTGCAGACCCCTCCAAGGGAAGTTAACCCCTCAGGAAGGGTTTGGTTGCCCCCCATCTCAGGTATGCAAAGTTCCTTTGTCGGGGCTGGTTCCCTGCAGGGTGTTCCAGACTGGGCACGTGGAGGGTTTTTTGCCCCTACAGCTTTTTTTGCAGAGAAGAAATTTCTCCCTTAATTTACTGTCCTAGTTCTCTGCTCTTGTGTGGGGTTGGAGATGCCTCCTGGTAAAATCTGCAGCATTTCTGTACTGTTTCCTTAGCTCAACTCCTGCCAGAATGTTTGGGGAGGAGGCGGCAGCACCTTGCAGTGGAAGAGGGAGGGTTTCCTGGCATCCCGGCATGGGAAATGGGTGTGTGTCCCCGGCAGGAGCTTGGCCCCCAGCATGGTTCAGACCTGACCCTGCCAGGGCAACAGAGACCAGTTATATGTTATTGACCCTCTTTAAATGAATGTCCTAATTGCAGAGTGGCTGGGGTTAGTGGTGCTGTGGGTCTCGCAGCCCGTGGTTAGCGGTGGTGTTGGTAAAAATAGAAGCGGTCAAAAAATGGATTTTTATTTTTACTCCATAAAGTGTGTCCTGCTCAGATGTTTTGCTTTCATCTCGGGTTGAGGCAAGACAAGGCAAGACTCGCTGCTTCCACAGAACACGAAGAAAAAGCTTTGTTTTGGGTCAGCTGGGAAGCTCCAGCGCAGCAAGCTGCAAACATGCTGTTTGACTTTGACACTCTCCCTTCTTGTTTTCTTTTTTTTTTCTGAGGAGTTAAAGGTCACCGCAATGTCATCTTGGAGCAAAATAACAAGTTAGCATTACACAAAAAAAAATGTTGAAACAGGCAGTGCATGAGCAGGCACCTCTGCGGGCTGCAGCTTGTGAGTGAGAGGCGGGAGGCATCTCCAGGGAGCCTGGGAGACTTAGCTCTCACCTGGAATGGAGCCAAATCTCCCACTAGAGAGTGTTCATTTTGTTAACAAGGCAAAAAAAATTTTTTGAGACCTTCTTGGCTAATCAGTGCACTGAGTGATGCCTGCAAACACTGTTCTCAACACCTTTCTTGGAGTGGTATCCAAACAGGCAAAGTCCATCAGCCCAGGGCAGCCACAGGGTTTGATCCTGGCCCAGCCACAGCAACCAGAGCAGAATTAAATCCACCAGCCCAGTCACCCAGCTTGCACATCCCTCTGAGTCAGATCGGTGTCCAAGGGACTCAAAAGGCTGCAAAACCTTTCTTAAAAAACACGTGATTTCTCTACTGGCAGTGGCAGTGATGGCTCCCTCATGCATGCCATGAGCTCCAGTCCATGGGGGGGGAAAGAAAGAAACAGCCTAAAAATAGAGCAGCTTCGAAGTAGTTCATAAATAATAAACCAGCCTCCTGAAAGGAAGATAAAAATCCAGAAACTCCTTGAAGCCCCAGAAGCTGCTGTCAATTTTAGATGGAGCCACAGCAACAGTATCAGGTATTTCTTGGTCTTAAAACCCTAAATGAGACTTGGGGAAGAAAACACCATTCCCCCCTCCTTTTTCTACAGAAAATGAGAAAACTTTAAAAATATTATTTTTCTAAATAATTTGCAAGTCCTGCATAGTGAAGACTGCATTTTGGTTTTTTCCCCCTTGAGCTTTGCAGTCCGCAGATAAGGCATGAGTGACACACAGATGTTCCAGTGGAGTGACAGGTATTTGCATCTCTCTCTCTGGCATCCTCAAACCTCCCTGTGTTGAGAGGGAGGGAGCTCCTTTGGGCTCAGCAGACCCATCTGTATTTCCAGAAGCATCCTGCCACTGGCGGCTTCGCTCAGCTGTGCTGGTTTTGGCCAAAATCCTTCTGCAAACCTTTCTCCCCGGCTTCCCTGGGATAGCCCCATGCTGCTTCTGGTTAACCCTGAAGCCAAGGAAGAGTCGAGAGAGGGATGAAAGGTTTATCCCAAACACAGCCTCCTCCCACACTACCTCCTCCCTGACTTCATTGCCCAATTTCTGCTTGGCTGAGCCTGCCTTGTGTCACATATGCTGGGTTGGTGAGGGCCCTGTTGCCCTCCTGGGGGACAGGACCCGATGCTGGGTGGCACAGTTGGAGTGGCTGGAGCTGTCCCCATCCCGCGCCGATGCTCCCTGCTGGCAAGCGAGGGCTCTGTGGGAGCTGGCCGTGGGACAAGTCGTTTAACTAAACCTATCGCCTGTTCAGGCTAATCGCTTCCTAATGCCTCTGTAATCCCATTTAAAGCAACTGGCAGTCTAGAAAGTTACTGGCTCCCAGGGGAAGGTTAGAATGACCCGTCTGACTACACAAAAAGTTCCCCCAACTGCAGGGGCTGGTCCAATATATGCTTCAAGATGAGTATAAAATAGAATGTTTTGTTGAGTGTGTGCACAGATACTGCTGTGGGTTTACACGTGGGCATGCCTGTAGTGGAGCAGCAAGGTTTAGGTGGTGGTCAGGACCCTTTTCTGCTTTACTCTTCATTTTGGGGGGAGAACGATCTGCTTTAGGCACAGAGGAATACATGTTCTGGCTTGTCATGCCTGTGGCAGGGAGAGGATTCTGTATTGAATTTTGGATCTTTTTCTTCCTTTTGTTAAAAAATAAACCACCTCTTTAGAGGGAGTCTCTGCAACCCGTTTAATTGGTGCCCCAAAGGAGGTTTTTTTCCCCCTGGTTTGCCCACAGCCAGCAGGCTTTGAAGCCCCAGGGCTTGGGGAGCAGGCAGCTGTGTTTGCTGGCACCAGGCACATACCAGGCAGCTGGGCTGCAGCTCCACAGCTCGTCTCCTTCCCCTGCTGCTCCTGCAGCTGCATTTGTTTCTCGCTCTCCCATGTCCTTACTTTACTTTTCTCCCCTGGATCCCAGGCATTATGCTTGGCAGAGCCCAGCCAGACTGTGGCCAAGGAAAAGCCATTAGGCTTTTGGCAGAGCCCACTTCCCCGGGGCCACACCGGGGGGGAGCGGGCTGGAGTTGCAACACAGCCTGGAGCGTTACTGGATGGAGGAAGGGCCCTTTGGAGGTTCTGCACTGCTCACTCCCTGCAAAGTTAGCTTTTCTCCCAGAAAAGCTGGAAGTTCTTTTCCACCCAGAACCCTTGTAGAGGTCTGAGCACGTGGCAGGAGCCAGCCATGCTTTGCCATGCTTTGCCACTTACTGCACCCCCTACATGCCCCCCCAAACCAGCCAGAAAACACTGGTATCCTAGCCCCATTTTGCTCTCCCATTTAACCCACCTTCACTGCAAAGCATCACCCCAGCTGGGACACGCTGAGGACAAGGAGGGGATGTTGCTGCAGATGAATTAAATCTGCCAGGGAAGCAGTATGATTAAAATTAGGAGTGGCTGCGTAGAATTCATTACGTGGTGTCTTTTATGGCTCTTAGTTATCCCTGTCTCTTAAAGACACTGTCAGTGGGATGATCTGGCTCCTGTTCAGCCTCCTACTATTGACACCCACTTTCCATTCCTGCCTCACTGAAAGTCTTCCCAACAACAAAAAAAACATTAATTATGGCAGTGGTTTGGTCCTTGTTGCCCTGGAGTTTTTCCCTGTGTAGGGCTCAGGCTGTTGTCGGCATGTGTTGTCTTGCCTGGAGTAATTGGAGATGGTGTCTGGTACTTGGAACACAGCACCTGGCACGTCACAGATGGGCAGTGGGGGCCAGGGGGGGCACGCTGTCCCTTGATTCAGAGTTTCTTCGGAGACTATTTATATCCTCTCCTTTTTTAGAGCCGGGTGTTCTGGGCCTTGGTGGAGGTGGGAACTCTACTAAAAGTCTGCTGTCTTCAACTGAGAGCCCCAGACGTGCTTCCTTTCCATTACCCTGCAAAAAGCTGTAGAGAAAGCAGAGCACCATGTACACCTTCCTGCCCGAGAACTTCACCCCAGTGAAGCA
>WBMZ01003653.1:0-32627 GCA_013400975.1 Atrichornis clamosus | reverse complement strand
TAATAATAATAATAATAAAAACATTATCTCCTAACTCTTCCTGGAGACCCCCTGAAAAGAGGGATTTTTTTCCCTGGGAACTGCTCTCTCCTCGTGCGTTCCTCTCAAGCAAAAAAATTTGCGGCTCCGTCCATAAAACAGGCTGTGCTTTACTCCCTGTACCCGCAATTGGAGGGCAGCTCAGGGCTCTGCCTTCACCTGTCCCCGCTCTTCTTCACCTGGTTTGAGTGCTCTGGCGGCTTTGGGTTGCCGCCGGAGGTGGCAAAAAAAAACCCCCAACCCAAAACCAAAGGCAAACCAACCTCTCAACAAACAAACGGACACGACAATAGCCCAGACCGAAAAAGAATAAAATGCAGAAGCTCTCGCCCGAACCCGAGGGTGGAACGGCTGCTGAACCTGGCGGTGCCGCTGACGCTGACGCTGCCGGTGCCGGCGGGGCTCCGCAGCGGGCAAAGGGTTGCCCCTGCTCGGCCAACCCTCCGCCACCGGTGCCGGGGATCAGCAGCCCGGGTTGTAGTCACTCCGTTTGGCTCTGGCCAGACCTCCCCAAACCCGTATCAGCCTTTTAAGTTTCCCCTTTGTTTTCAGAAACCCGTACACGTTTCCTGCCCGCTATGAAGACATAGCAGGCTCCCCCAAATCTCTCCCCAGCCACAAGTGCACACTAGACATGCTCCCGGGCACAGCGAGGTATGTATATTTTTCTATTTTTCATCTTCATGCATGGTTGCGTTTTGGTTTGGCTTTTTTTTTTTGGTTGGTGTTTTTTAATCTCGTGGGTTGCTTTTTTTCTTCTCCTCTTTTTTTCCCCTCTTTCCCCCCCCCCCCCTCTTTCTTAGGTGGTTTGGGTTTTTTTTAAATTGGTTTTGGGCTTTTTTTCCTTTCCCCGAGCCAGACGACCGGGAAAGGAGCTGCATATTACCAGTAGAGCAAGCAAGAACTATTGTCCCACCCTGCAGGGCACGGTGCCCCCCTCTGTCCCAAAGTGCAAATTTTCGCCAGTGCTTTGGGTTTCCTCATTTTTCTTTTCTTTTTTTTTTTAAAATTTATTTTCTGGGGGATTTCTTTGCCTTTTATACTTGTGGCGGAATGAAAAGAAGAAAAAAGAAGAAGGACAAGACGACCGGGGGAGGGAGGACCTTCGCCAAAGGTTTCATGTCTTTAATAAACACTTCAAAGTGACTGCCTAACTGCTGTCCCGACAAGAGGAAGCGCAGCACCAAACGGACCGCCGATCCCACTTCCTCGCAGCGCAGGAAACACGAGCAGGTTCCCCCGCGTCCCTCGCCCGTGGTCCCAAGCGCTTTTCAGTGACGAGCGCGGGGAGAACTGACAGCGACGAGCGGCGGGACCCGGTGCGGAGGACTCCTCCAGCGGCCCCCATGCCGCGCCGCAGCCCCACGCGTGGGGTCAGCTGTTGCGTTCCGGAGGGGGAAGGACGCTCTTTTGGTGTTAAAAAGAAAATAATCAGCAACTAAAGTGAGGGAAGGGGGTGGGAAGTAACTCCAGCGCCAGTAAGTGATTGAGCCGGTGTTTTACACGCGCGGCATCGCACGTCGCAGGGGGCTGGGGGCGGCCGTGGGGTCCGCGGGGGGCACCCGGGACGCCCAGCCCGAGGCGGGCAAGGTTGGTCGCCGCGGGACGGAGTCTCCGCGACACCTGTCCGCGGGAGTCCCGCTGGACGGGGTGTTGTGAGGACCCCGCACCGCGCCCCAGTCACCGCAGGTCCGTGGGTGGTCGCGGCCGGGGCGTCCCGGGGGTAGCAGGGGCCGGCCCGGAGGGCTGGCAGGGCTCGACCCCACCAGCCGCCCGGCGAGCGCTCCTGGCCGCGGAGTCCCCGCAGGGGACTGGGTCTCTGCTGGTGTGCGCGTGTTCGGGCTGGATCTCCGTGTACAGCAGTTTCTGGTGGAAAAAAAAAAAACCCAACAAAACAAAAAGAGAGCAATTTTCATTCCAACTTTTTTCCCCTTCTTCCTCCTAGACTACTAATTCCTCTGTGTGGGCAAACAGTCCTTCTCCTTTGATTCCTAGTCACAGCGCCTAGATTAAATACCGGTTTTAATGAGAGCCGTGGCTGTGGCCGCATTAGGTGATGATAGTTATGAAGACGATCTGACCTGTTTTGATGAAGACGATCTGACCTGTAGGGAGAGAGGGAAAGGTCAGCCACATGCAGTGGCCAGATTTCTGCTTGTTCCCGGCGCATGCTGCTACAATATTGATCCGCGGAGAAAGATAAACATAAAAGATTGTATGTGCTGAATGCTAATGAACGTGGCTTCCAGATTTTAATTGTTGTTGACTTCTTATTTCCACCGTAAACATTTGCTGACCTCCGCAGGGCATTTTCCCCGGGTTTATTTTGTTTTATTTTCTTTTGTCTTATTTTATCTTATATTGCTTTTTCTCCCCCCCCCCCAATCTCTTGATGTGTCTCTCGATGGAAATCTTCTCAGCAAGTTACTTTTCCTATCAGCCGAGACGCAACCACCCGAAAGTCACGGCCAGCGTCTCCTTTCCAGAGAAGGCAACCGTTCCTGGAAACGGATTGCTCTTCTGAAAGGCAACATCTCGACTTGGGATGCACCTTTCCTATTCCTGCTTCATTACTCGCTCCATTCCTTCGCAGCAAAACGCTGCAGATGACACCGGAGTTGAGGGTTAATTTTTTTTCCCCTCCTCTCTCGGACTGGACTGCTGCAAACTCAGCAGTTACGCTGGAAGAGAGCTCTCCTTTCAAAGCCTTCCCAGTTTCCCAACTGTTCCCAGACTAGTACACCTACGAGAGGCAAAGAGAGACGGAAACATGCCGTGTCTCGGGGAGAGAGGCATGTCAGAGAGGCTTTCCCCTCTGCTGTGCAGACGGAGGAGGCTCTTTTCAGAGGGTTTTCGCTGCGGTACAAAATGGTTAAAGATCATTCGCTGCCCTGGCTAACTCTTGGACCTTTTTTCTCTTCGAGATGGTCAAACTTAGCTGTAAATCGGGGAAAGCAGTCAATGAAACAGCTATCCCTAAACACGCGTTTCAAGTTTCTGTTGCTTTGCGAACGACAGAGAGCAAGCACCATCGGCTATATAGTGGCAATTAACTATATCAGGCTCACATTTAAGAAAATGAGGGAGATATTAAACTCCTAATTCCCGTCATTACAAATAATTTTCATGAAGGGAACTTCTAAAAGATTTTTTCCCCCTCTCTTACACTTTCCAGTCTATTTTTTAACCCCTGAGTGATTTACTACGTAAGTAATTTTAGAGGATACAGTTTACAGCTTGAGTTATTAGACTGAACACCTCTGGCTGACACCACAACACCTTTTTTTTCTGCCTGCAGCTGTGAGTCACAACCCCATTTTCATACCAAACTGCTGCACATTCCTTTACAATATAGGCTTCCTTCTTGCAAAGATCAAACACTCTGCAGCCAACGTGTTTATTTTAAAATACAGGAAAATTAAAAGTAAACAAGGATTTAAAAGAAAAGAACCCAAGTGCATTATTTCTTTCCCTGCTGTCTCTCCTACTAAAATAAATTAAAATAAAATTAGGAGGGAACGGTGTAGACTGCTCCTATAAAATAATATAGTGACAGAGCCAAAACAGTTGTTTTCGACAGGAACAGGAACGGATCCTTCTGTTTGCTGTTATTTAGTTATGTATTATTGCGGCTATGGTTTTAATTATATGTGGGAATATCAGGCCAAGATGCTGTAACCGTAGCCTCCCTTTAACACATTTTTCTTATTTGTTTAGTGCCAGCTCTACAAGGCAAGAACAGGCACCATAAGGAAAATGGTTTCAATATTCTGTTTAAGAGTTTACAACAGGGAATCCCGGAATTACAGGAAAACCTGCAGGCCTGCTCCGTGGAGGTGCCCGGCAGGACCAGGAAGATTTCGTGCTCCTCGGCATGTTTCGGGGTGCGTGGATGGAGCGAAGGGGAGGGAACTGAGGGAGGGAGAGGTGCACGGATTAATTTTTACCTAGCAAAGCGGCATTTTGAAAGCCTCCTTGCTGTTCAGCAGCACAGACAGTAGGATGCTTCTTAATTTTGAGCAGGGTGAAGGTAGACTTAATCTCTGCTCCTCCAGGTAACCTACTGCCTACTTCTCCCCTGGGGGTTGAGAGGGGGACTTGCTGCAAGTCCTTTTTCTTCCATCCCCTATTTATGGTTTTTGTTGGCTTCTTTTTCGTGGAGGAGTGTACTCGGTGGAGCTCGTGCTGCCCATAATTTACTCCTGCTCCTTCGAGAGTCTTTTCCCACGTCATCGGAGTGATGGGTGAGGCGTGGGGAGCGGGACATACCTGCCCACATATGTTTATATTTGGTACTCACATCGAAAAAATGATTCCTTTAGAGAAGAAAAAAAATAAAGGAAAGAAAAAGCAAAGGGAAGGATCATTCGCTTTAGGAAACGGATCAAATAACTTCTTCTCTCGTCCCTCCAAATCATCCCCAACCAAGCGGCTCCGAAGAGCTGGGCGAAACAAATGACGAGCCCGCACCGCGCTCCGGGCTGTCTTTGCGCAGCGACGGGAAGCAGGAGCTGCGCTTGCCAAATGGGGCCACGGCACGTCCCCCGCGATCTCAGGCTCATTCCCCCGATCCAGGGCTCTACGACCACTTGCCTTCGCGGCCCGACGTGCGCCCAACAGCAAAGAGGAGCGGCAGGGGCTTTCCCCGCTGAAGAGCCCTCCCGTGCCGCAGGTATCGCTGCTGTCGTACCTGGGGCCTCGTCATTGGCACTGTTCGCACCTGCACAAGCTCTGTCCGACCTGCGCTCCCGTCGCCGCGGCCGCTTTCCTCTCGCTACCTGCGCCCTCGCTGCGCGCACCGCGGGGACGGCAGCGCCGGGACGGGCAGCAGCGGGGCGCGGGGGCTCTCCCGTCTTGGACAAACTACACCCGCTAAGATGCAGGGCAGTGGCCACCAACCCTTCTCCCCACCCTCCCAACTTACCCCCCTCAAAAAAAAAGAAAAAAGAGGGAGGCGAGTTACTCGTTTTCAGCTCTTAAATGAAGTACTGGGACTTGGCAGACAGCACCGACATCTACGGATGGCCCGTTCCGCCGGCGGAGGCTGACGGAGCCTCACGGAGGCACTTGCTAACGTGGTTCCCCCGGCGGAGTTTCCTCTCCACCCGCGCTTCCCAGCCCAGAGGGCAACGTCGCTGCGATCCCCGACGGGACGTGAGTCGTAGTTGCCTGGGACAGCGGCCCACCTGGCCTCACGCACCCCGGCCACCCGTGAGCCCCTCCCCTGCTCTCCCGTAAGGGGTCGGCCCCTGCACTCCTCTCTGAACTTTCTGCACAGCAGCCGCACATATGCCCCGAGGTATTTGAGGTGTCTGCAGCAGGTGGACTGTTGCTCCCGAAGAGGGGTCCAGATCCTGCTCCCCGAGCCTTTAATGGATTTGTAACAGGCTGTCGCAACACCCTCACGTCCCTCCCTGTCAAGGTGCTTCGTGCCTACAGACCTGGCAGGGATGCAGACTGCCCCACTCCAGTCGGAGGGTCTGATGCTCAGCGGCCAACACACGCCGTCTGCCTCCCGAGAAGTAGGAACCTAATCCTTCTCAGCGGAATTTTGACAGAAAGAGGTAGTTGCGTTTAATTAAAAGCATGTTCACCGAGGCCAGGGAAACCCGGGTTCAGGAGGTGCTCTCGTGGCTGAGGGGGATTTGACTGGCAAGTCATTCGGGGTGCTCCCGTCCGCCTGAAAGGTCCCCGTTTCCGCGGCGTTAGGGTGAATGAACGTGAAAGTCAGAGACGGCTCTTGCCCCAAAACCCGACGAACGCAATTTTGCAACGCGACGACGAGCGTGTTTTTTTGCTGATTTGTTTGGTTTTTGGCGGGTTTGTCCACCCCAGGGAAGCACTGAAAGCGTCTCCCCTCGAAAGAACACAGAGGAGTTGTACGTCCTGGCACTTCCAAGGCTCGATCACCGAGCCCGGCGACACGCAGTCCTGCTGGCACGGGAACAGCCCCCTCAGAGCGCCCAGGCTCCGCGGCGAGGGGCGCAGACCCTCACACGGAGGGGCCGCCCGGGCTGTTCCGCACTTCTCCCGGCGGTAACAGCGGGATGCCTCCGCCCCACTCGGGCCGTGCAACCTGCTGCCCTGAACTTCACTGCCGGGCCAAACGCTGTACTCCCACCCGCGGGGCAACCGAGCGGTGGGTCCCCGACTCCGCTCCAGTGCACTGGAGAGGTTTCGGCTCGCTTTTCCCCGTGCGCCTCATTTTGGCATTTCGGCAAACGCCCACCCGTGGCGACTTTTAAAGGTCCGCCGCCACAGGCACGTAAGGTGTTCCCGGGCTTTTGGGGAGGCAGTCCTCACCTCCGGGGCGATTTGAGCGACGAGCGACGAAGTTCTCGTGGAATGCCCCAGGGTCAGCTCTCGGGAGGGACACGCGGGGCACACGCACACCCTGACCCATCATTTTGCGAAACGTGCCTGCCAGGCTCCGGGGCCTCCGAGTAACCTCCTGCAGTTAATCCCGGCTCCTCGACCACTGCCGTTCTTGCAGCCGAAGGGACATGAACAAACAGAGCAGCGGCCCTCTCCTGGTTCCTGGTACCCTCCCAGGGCCCCCTTCGCAGTGCTCCGGTGCTGGGAGCTACTCGGGGCGCCACACTGCCGGGCAGGGTCCCGTACGCACCGTCGGAAGAAGCAGAGGGCAGGACAACTCGGGGAGGTTGGGGATGGGCCCTGCGGGGGCCGGCGCGGTGTCCCCCGCCTCGGGGGGTGTGTGGGGACGGTGTTTGCAAACACCGCGCCAAGAAGCGGTGCGGATGGGGCAGTGGTGGCGGCTGTCGGGGCTCAGCCCCACTCCCAGGCACCGTCAGGTTGAGAGGCCGTGCCCGTGCCTGGAGCCCAGGACCACGGAAGTGAAACCATTGATAGCATGTCTATGAAGCAGCAGGAGAAGGGAAGAAGCAGTCTTTGTGACACTATTTCTTTTTTTGGCGGGATACATAACATTCACGGGCCCTTTCACACTAATACCCTTTATCTTTGGTTTCCACGGCTTAGTCTTTCAATGCTTTCCCATGCGGGAGCATCCCATACAGCATGCGGGCTCCTCCACTGCCAGCTCAGCAGACGCTGTGGCAGCCCAGCCCACCGGCTTGCTGGCTCTATCTGCCCTCAAACGTCTGTGGAAACCCACACCTGCTCGGAGACACGAACAAGATCGAAAAAAGATGCTCCACTGCACAAAAGGTAATGTGAAATGTAATGGTAACCTGGTATTGGAACAGTTACATGGGAAAAAATGCCCACATTTCCTTTGTCTATACAGTGGCAACATTTCCTTTCCAGCAAAGGGAGTAACTAGCAGAAGGCACACATGGAGGTGCAAGAAATCCAGCTTCAGGGTCAGGTTCTTGTTTCTCAAGCAAGACCAGCCAATCACCACTACCAGCCAAAAGAAATTTCATCTATTTTATTTGCCTTCCACGGACTTGTATATTTAGCACATCTTTTATTGTCCCACTGTGCTTCCTGAAAGTTGCTATACCTTAGCCTGAAATCACTGGCTATGGCATTAGCTTTTGGCAACTCCCTCCCGCTACAGCTGTGAAAGGAGATTTAGCCTCCAGCAGCATTCATTCATCCCACCACTCATGCCAGATATTAAGTGACTAAATCAGCTGTTGGGGTGGATCATCATGCAGCCAAAATTATCAACTCCCATGTGCAGCACACTAGAGATATCACCACCTAAGCCAGAATGACACTGACATACAAAAAACCCCCAGCCAGTGGTTGGGTTTTAATAGGCAACAATTACATCACATACAGCCCATACCAGTTTTGCCAATACCAAAGAACAGCAGAAGATATGTGAGAGAATGAAACAGCATAAGTTTAGCCCAAGTTAGGGGCTTGAGCATTGAAATGAATGGGTATGCTAATCTTTCATCCTAATTTCTGTAGGAGATGAAGCAATAAGAAATCACGCAGGGATTTTTGTCTTTAAAATACGTTCCTTTAATACTCTCAAATAATAATCCTTAAATGCATTTCTTCTTACCTTCATGGGGTTTAAGTGGATTTTAAATAATTCCTAGACCTTGCACAGTCCCTTAATGGATAAATACCTTTTATCCTCTGTACCTGCATGTGTTTTGCTAAGCAAGTATCATGGTGGGGTGTGTTAGAAATATCCAGATGGGCAATGCCATCATCTGTGGTACTATCAGGAGTTGCTGAAGAGATAATTGAGGTGTCAAGAGGCTGTAGTGGGGATTGACTAGCAAGAACTTATGAACTTTAAGAGCAAACAGGCCAGTTTAATTCAATATTCTAGAATGGGAAAGACAAATAGAAACACCTCAGCAGAACTGTTTTCAAAGAAAGTTTTCTATGAAATCTCAATGGTGTTATGGGCATATCCCATTTGCTTGAGAATATTTACTTTTCTGTCAGTTATTTGAGAGTCTTTGATGTTTACTCAGCTGACCCATCCTGATTTCTTGCCCTTTGCTGCTCGTAGGCACCTTTTGTCACTGCGTGTCTACAGCTTTATATTCAGTTTCCATACGGATCAGAGTTGTCTCTTGGGCAAACCAAACAAAATGAAACCTCCAGGTTTATTTCGGCTGATTTGAACTGCTGCCAAGGCAAGGGCCACACTGTCTAAGGGACTGAATTTTAAAAACCTAGTAAAGAACAGAACACTCAACTACTACTTATTTCCAGAAGGTACTTCTGCATCTTCTTACAGTTGAATTTTATGAAGACTCACCCCACCAAATTCTAGCCCCTAGCTGTGGTTTGGTTTTACACGTCTGTGAGGCAGTTTTCCTTCTACAAAAAAAAAGCCCCCTATGGTTTTAAATCTAGCACAACTGAATATTTGATCATGGTCACTGTGAAAGGGAGCTAGTTTAACAGATAAGTAGACAACTTTTTTTTATTTTCAGGATAGGTCTTAGTGAAATGGAAATGTTTCTATGAAACAAGGACATTGTTACTCTATTTTAGAAATTTATATAAAATATTGGCTAATTCAGCTCTGTGCAAAATTATTCTTTGAGACATATCCTAATTTCTAGTATGCTAAAGAAATCTGGATATTAGACTTTTGTGTCTATAGAATTAACAGATTAGCAAACAAAACTTCAACGAGTTCCTCCAAGCAGATGTCCAAACCCCACTGAAAAACGTGAGAAATGGTCTTGCTTCCTAGTTTTGTGGGCAGTCTTCAGTGAAGAAGCCAGGTACCAGCAGGCTATGAAGAGTCACCACCTTTCTCTCCCCAGGAGGTGGTTTCATCAGGTCAGGATTAAAGAAAATAGCAGGGCAGGTTGGAGTATCTTGCAGGACTGTCAATCCTACATCTTCCAAGAACAGTACATTCCCACAAAACCATAAACAAGAAAAAATGTGTGCTAACTGCAGCATATGAGCAGAAAACCTATTATGAGCCTCTAGAAAAAAAAATCATCTGTCTATTTGGGAAAAATAAAAAGCATATGCTTGAAGCTGTTATCATATAAACACATGACTGGAACATGAAGTTTTCCAGCATGCAAATAAATTGACTTGTCACTCAACATAGTTTCTATATACTGAAATTTAAAGTAATTAGAGGAGAGTTGCTGGGCTCCATTCAGAAATGTTTTATTTTAATAACACTCAGGATATTTTCTGTATTTTCAGAGGTATTAGATTTCAGCATGCTACAGTTAATGTATTAGAAAATTCTGTAGTCATTATTGACAGCAACTGCCAACATACAATTTGAGAATTAAAGTCCAATGTGGAAAACTGGTGATGGATATTGAGAGCAGTTTGTGCTCATATTCCACCTTATAACTGATGGTTAGAACCAAGCTGGTTTTCGAGAAGTTACAAGGGAATGTGCAAGCTGGTTTCAGAGAAAAACAAACATTCACATATATAGCACTGTGGTCTGCAGTCAGTGGGTTGGTCTGTCAATTCAGGCTGGGTTGGTTCTACAGGAACAGATAGCTGGAATTTAAAGATTATGACAATGGATTTGATAATATGTGATGACATTCAATATATCCTCCTGCATTAGCATGACTACTCATTTTTCATTAGGGTCAGAATGTTCTCATTAGTAAATTGGCCTGCATGATCCAAAAGTGCTCTTGCTTTCCCTGTGGGTGGAAATGAAGTGCTGCCCCGGGGAGAAGGAGCATGGGGGTAACTAAGTCCCAGCCCTCTCTGCTTGGGGCCCTTCAGTGCTGTGCCAAGCACAGGCTTGTGAGATCTGAAGCACACCCCTGTCCCAGTGCTGGGCAGGGGTTTGGCTCTTCCTCACAAAACAGCTTGGTGCTCTCTTTGCAGTTCAACATCCCTGTGATCTTCTTTTCTTTTTCTTTTTTTTCTTTTCTTTTCTTTTCTGTTCTTTTCTTTTCTTTTCTGTTCTTTTCTTTTCTTTTCTGTTCTTTTCTTTTCTTTTCTGTTCTTTTCTTTTCTTTTCTGTTCTTTTCTTTTCTTTTCTGTTCTTTTCTTTTCTTTTCTGTTCTTTTCTTTTCTTTTCTCTTTTATTTTCGCTTTTCTTTTCTTTTCTTTTTTCTTTCAGATGCTCAGGATTATGACTTGAATTGAAGGTGACCCTGAAGAAATCTTGATGCAAGGGGAATCTGCCTGTTCCCATCAGGGATGGCATCACCTGGTCATGTGGTTTAAAAGGCACCCAAGCACCTGTGTCTCCAGCGACACTGTGACTAGATCCTTTTGTCTCTGTTTTAAATTTTTACCTGAAATTGTAATTGGAAAAACATTAAACTTCTTGACAAGGAGATGAGGACAGTGTCTGGCTGTGTCCTGCTGGTAGCCAGAGCTCAGTACCTTCCTTGTCCACTCCCCAAGGACCTCTTGGGTGACCTAGTTTGTGTGTGCCCTGACTAGCAGGAGATGATAAGCAGTACTCATCTGTCAGCATTTCACTGCACTGATCCCACATAGATCGCTGAGCTGTGACTGTTGATGGAAAAATTCTGAGGCTTTGGAAACAGAGTCAGGGTTCCCAAGCATGTAGTGCAATGAGCCAGTTTTGCTGCGTGGCGTTTCCCCCTGGAAACCCAAAACTGCCTATACTGGAGAGACACTCAGTCATCTCTCAGGAGGTGATCAGTCACTTAAAAGATGGAGATCCCCAGTAACAAAATAACACAGCCTTTCTCCTCTGACATCAGCAGATTATCCCTGTGAAGGCACTGGACCCATGGAGTTGGGTTAAATCTCCCTCTTTCAAAGATACAGTTAACCTCAAATGTATAAATTCTTTGGGAATATGTTTGAGCACTTTTGTCTTCCAACATTTCTAAGGATTTTTAGTATTTCCTTCCTGTTATCTTAAATTTGACTGTCTCTAAGATAAACAGAATCCATTTTAATTTATATAAATTTATTTTAAAAATAATGAAATGCTATCATGCTGCAGAACCATCTATAGCTATGCTCAGGAGTATCAGCAGATAGTAAAAGAAGCAGAGTCAGACATACACTTTGCCTTTCTTTCTGTGCTATAAGGAATATAACTCTACAGATAATCTAGATGCCCAATTCCTGCAGAACAATTACCAACTTTTGATAGAATTGACAAATAATACAATCCCTTTGATTTATGGCAGTGATGTCTTTTCACTCTACTTCTTTGAGATTGCACAAAAGACCCCAATATGAAGTCTGGGACCCCATGGCTGTATGACACTTCCCATAGGACATGAAATGCACGAATGGTAGAGCAGCTCATCCTGCTTTATTGAAGAAATATTTCAGTTTTAAGGTCTGTAGTCTCAATCCTATAGTCTCCATATTCCACAGGCTTTTGGGAACATTGATGATAAAACAATTTTCTGGGAATCATAAGGCAATGCACACATAATCTGGCTCACACCTGAAATCTGACATATTGTATGTACTTAGCTTGTTCATGTGCAGTTTATACAATAAACACATCAGCAAATGATTACTGGTGTCTATTATACTTAAGGTTGCCAAAAATTTTCAATTTAATCATCTCCTTTCCTGTTTTCATGTGATCAGTTTTCCTAAAAAAATATACTGTGGCTTTGAATTTCCTCTCTGTGGCTTTTACCCCTAAATGATTTTCCTAAGTCTCTTTTTTTGATGTTCTTTCATCCACTTTTGAAGTGGCGATAGTTAAAAAAAAAAAAAAACAAGGAAAAAAAATGGTTTCCACATAGACAAACCTCCTAAACTATGAGAGTCCAGGAAAGTTAACGTGGACATAACCTGCATTGTAAGGCCAGTGTCCTCCAGTCAGGTTTTGATTAATTTTCCACTAATTTTGACTGTTTGTAGTAGGAACCTTTCATTTTGGGAAAGAAATTTAAGAGATTTGACTGGAAAGGCAGATACTTAGCATAGGTTGTCCTCAGTCTGAAGCCTCCAGATATATTATGCTCATTAAGTGTCCCATTCCTCTGTCTGCATTTTTGTTTTTAAGGAGCAGAGCCTGTACCCTCTTTAGGATGAATAACTTGGAAAGAAGGAATTTACAAGCTCCACAAGTTTATTGGTTCCAGATTTCTTTCCTTTCTTTTTTTCCCCCTCCACACATAATTTGAGAAGCCTTCTCCTTAAAGGTTTAGATAAATATGTTGAAAACATTAATACATCATAAAGGTCAAAAGATTAAGCATTCAAAAGTCAGCCAACCTCAAGAATTATTATAGCGAGATTTACATGATCTATATCCATCTCAAAAGACATAGTGTCAAGGACAGTTACAAACCTGCTCCAGCATTTCAATCTGTGTTCTGAGCTGCCTATAAATTCCCATCTTGTTTAATTCTTTGCTCAAACATAAACTAGAGAGAAAAGACTTTCCCACATTACCAAAAATTAACATGAAACTCCTCTAATCTTAGTAGGCAAGATGTGTGTAACACTGAATAAACAGCACATTGTCACTGCAACACTGGTATTTTTCAGGTATGCTCTCAGCCATCTAGAGACTGAGCTCAGGCAATAATTCCATGAAAATAAATAGACTGCTCCATACGCTGCAAACTAGTTGAATTACGCTTGAGGGAAAAAAAAACCCCCACAACAAAACTAAACAAACCAAGAGTGAAGTTACGTTATTAACAATGGCTGCTAGGTACGTATATCCAGTTAACTTTGTCTCTACAGATTAGTTCTGTTAATCTGAAACTACACAGACCAAAACAAACTAGGAGGAGCTTTACCATCTCTCTCAATTCAGAAGGACAGCTACTCTGCCTTCTCAGCTCACGGACTTCAGCACAGCAAAGCTGGGCCAGCTGTGAGGAATTAATTAATTCTCCCTATTGCACTGCGACTGAGGAATCAGGCTGTAATGCAGCTCTGTTAAAGGGCAATTAAGCTCTGTTTTCTCTCTAATCCTTTTTTTCTAAGAAAGTGATGGTCAGGACTGATAAATGCTCAGTATGGCTGTGCGTAAAACCCAAAACTAAACTAAACTTTGTTTTGGGATGAATCTGAAATTAAAATTGCTCCATGTTTTCTCACCCTTAAACAGGACTAAATCCTGACTTCCAAAGTGCCTGAGAAAGCTCTGATGGAGAGCAGCAACAACAGCAGGAGCCAGAAATAGGCCAGCTGCTAAAAATCAGGAAGAGTGAAGAGTATTTCTTTCCATGACAGACATCACCTGGCAGTTATCATGGGTAGCAATATGAGAGATAGGTACTGAGATGTAGTGGTAAAAATTTTCCTTTCTCCCTAAAGAAATACTCTGAACTGCTAATTTACAGCTAAAGGAAAAGCTATTTACTTTTATCTGAACACATCACAGAAGTTAATGCTACTGAGAAGACTTGCCTCAGATCATCCGTAGGCACTAGGAAACTTGCTTTAACCAACTCTGAGTATAAAAAAATAGCTTTTTGTCTTCTCTACTGTCTTTTGCTTGAGTGCTGTGTCTTGAACAAAAAGTAGCCAGCACAGCTTTTCAACATTTTTCTATTTGCCCACTCCACAGCTGCAGTGCTAGAATATTATTTAACTGCAGCTTTTCATTATTTCTAATGTCATCATTCAGATCTCCCAAGGATCATCTAACTTTTCCCGTATCTATTAGGAAAGCAACTGCAAACTGGGGAACACAGCAGCACTTGGGTGTATTTTCTCAGAAATTCACAATACCTGTGAGTAAGGACTGAGAAGGAGGCATATATCTCTTCCTGAACTCTTTTGATACCTGAATCAAATTACATTTCCTATTCAATTGTATGTTTGATTTTTAAATAATTTTTCCTCCTTCTCAGCATTTAGAAAAGGATAAAGAAAAGGTGAAATTGCTTATGTGAAGCAAAAGCAGTGTAGCGTCTGTAGGAGACATATATATACACCTTTATATATAGGTTTTAGAGAAGAGGTTTTAAAGAAAAGTTAATTTAATCAAATAATTTACAAAATAATAGATGAAACATAATGAAGCTGGACTACATTACTACTAAAGAGATCAACTATTCTCCCTTACAAATGTTATCAATGTCTTCATGGTACCTTAAAAGTGTTGAAACCATTACATTACATCTAGAAAGTCTACTGCAAGATGTAGTGGGGGGGAACAAAAAAAAACCAAACAGGTGAATAAAGAAAATCCACTCCTTGGGGCACCTCCTAAGGAGGCAAGAGCTTTTCTCCTTCCAAGAACCAGTGTCCTCAGGGATCATGTAGCACTCAGTGCCAAATGTTTTATTGCACCACACTCCAGCTGGCCGTGGGTTTTGGACTGCAGCATTGGAAACGGGAGCAGGGCGAGCTGACTGCTGTGTTTCTGAAGGTAGTGTGGTTCTGACAACCCTGGTGTGATCCTGAAAGGCACCTTATTGCTTCCTGAGAAGGTTTCACAAGAAGATTAGGTGGCTGGTCACATGGGGTGTTAAAAAAAATACAATGATACATTTAAAATTAAACACTTAAAATACATTCTACCTGGTGCCCAGTGTTGGTCAGGGAGCTCCTCACAGCTGGGTCAGAAATGCTGTGCTTTAGCCCTCACCCCTTGCTAGGCTTCAGCAGCCTGATTTGCTCTGAATTGGGAGTCTGAATTTGTTTTCAGAGACAGTCTGACTGATGAGTGAGAAATTTTAAGTGAGGTGGACTGAGAGCTGTTGAAGGGTCGAGAGGTATAGCACAACTTTCCTGGGGAGCCTTGTAAGTGGAGAGTGCCTGAGTGGGGGCCACGTCCTCTACTCCTGGATTGCGGCAGAGACAGGAATGCAAGAGTTATGAGGCCAGGAGGAAGGGAGGCAAGAAGAAACATCAAATAAAAACCTAGGGGGTAGGGCAGTCAGCCAGAAGAGAGAAGACACCTAGCCAAATACATAAATAATCCTGGGAAGCCAGAGCAGAACTCAGTAATTCCCCAGTGCCCGCAAGCCTGTGGTTAAGGAGCTGAGACTGGATCTTTTGAGGCAAAGGACAGCCCAAAGCCACTCTCTGCAGAAGACAGCCTCCAGCCACCCTGATCACCTTGCACAGGGATCCAGATGAACAACTCTTTACTGAAATCATATATTTGTGCAATTTTTATCCCTAGTGCAATGGTACAGTAAATAACTCCGGTTTTGCCTTACTATGTGGCATAGCTGACAAGTAGACGCAAATGTGTATTTGAGGAAGCAGAGCCCAGAGGGTGTATTTAGCCTCCATACTGAGAGTGTCCCGAACTCAGCAAACTTGCCATCTTTAATTGAAAATGGTGTTAAATACAGAACCTGCTCAGCTAAGAACCTGGTGTATTAACATCTGAGTAGCTGTAAACTTTAGATTGTGTAGTACTCAAAAAGCCTTTTCATAGACTCACTGAAATTTTTGGTAGGCGGGGAATGCTAAAGTAACACACTCAAAATATTAATTCTGGACATGGGGAGAGGTTTATTCCTTCTTTTCTTTAAAGTAATGTGGATAAATGCCAATACTTCATATTTACCTCTTGTAGATGGGTGAACCTAAACAAAATTATTTCCAGAAAGTTTGAAAACTCCACTGCTTTTAACTCCAGGAAGTCAGTGGCTGTGGTCTTCATGCCTTAGCCAGGTATATGCTGATAGACAACCAAACATTTACTTTTGAGATATATTTGCAAATATGCCAAGTTTCCTACCTCTTTCTGTAATGACATTTTGTCACAAAAAGCAAAGTTTATCCATCTGAGGAAAAAAGCTCAATGGTTGAAACGGCAATGAACAGATTTATCTGCTGCAAGAGGGTGATATATGTCTGAATATCTGTCCCAGAAAAGAACTGGAGGCAAAATCATTAAAATGGCAAGCCAATGTTCTGTCATCAACAAGAAACTACATTCTCACTAACTGTGAGAGAGTTTGCATAACGTATTAAGACATTAAATGCATAAAAAACTAAGAAAGACACAATGCAAGCATCTTTAATGGGACAAAGATCTTATTGCCATAATGCCCTTAAAAATCATAATATTCTGAAAACAAGAAATGTTGTAGATGTTAACTTAGACCCTTAACAAGCTTTGAAATAAATTCAGGGGCTTATGCAGACTACAGAAAGTCTGTAAAACAACAGTAATAAATGTACTGGAAAAATAAAAAGCAAGTTGTAATTTTCTGGAATAATACACTGTTTCATGTGGGACTCACTCTCTGAAGTTAATGGGAATTAGGGTGGATTAACAGAAGGACATGGCCCAAATTAGATCTACAGGGGAACCTACCAGGGGAAAAGGCCATTTGTAAGGGAATCAGGTTTGAAACACACCCATGTAGAAACACTGCATAGTATGTTTTTAAGTTGATGTCTACTGATCAGTAACATGTCACGGCATAAAAGTCATGCTCTAGTTCTATAAGATGTTACAAAGAGATGTGGCCCTTCACTCGTTTTTCAGAGGTCAGAGAGCTCAGTGTTTCAGAGAAGC
The DNA here is from genome assembly GCA_013400975.1 of Atrichornis clamosus. NCBI lineage: Eukaryota > Metazoa > Chordata > Aves > Passeriformes > Menuridae > Atrichornis > Atrichornis clamosus. The sequence continues at coordinate 15,730 of WBMZ01003653.1, read as the reverse complement.
TCTCGGCACCCTGCACAGCTGCACCCCAGGCACACACACTGCTGTGGGGCACAGACAACTTCCCCACAGACACGAACCCCTCATCAACGTGGTCCTCAGGAGACACAGCTGTTCCCCAGGCAGATGAGCTCTGTGGTAACCTGCTCTTTCCCGGTGCAAATGAAGAACAACCATTCTGCACGAGGTACAATTTTCAAGGATTAGTGGGTCAGTCAAATCTTAACCAACACCGCTTGGATTACTCACAGATACTTTTCAATACAGAACTGTTCTATCAAACATTATCCTTTCAACTCACAGCCCTTTATTTCATAGAACAGGATAAAAACCAGTTTGCAATTAAAAAAAAGAATATTTTGCACTGTCTTAAGACTCAAGATTGCTGCATTGTCTTGATCAAAAATCCCATAAAATTGCCTTTGAGGAGACTGCAAGAAAGCAGATCTTTGAGAGGAATAGATCAGGAAGTTGTATGGAATAAGAGATGGTGATAACATGAGCTATAGCTCTGCTACATCAGGTGTAATAACTTATTATTGACATTTGGTCCTTGAAAATATATTTTCTTCTCCACTGCCAGCTAGAAGAGTGGACAACAAACAACATTTAATTAAAGCTGGAGACACAATATTATTCCTTAAGTAAAGCAAATAAGAACAGCTGAGGAAATAAATCATCCAGGTTTCGAGAAGTGTGTGAACTCAATAGTCTAAAACATGTCAAATTTATCTGTCAATTTCTCAGATAGAAGCCCTCAAGCCATCAGAATCCATACAAAATTTAGGATTCAGGAACTGAAGATAGGAGAGATGTGATCTTAGGCCCTTGTGAGGGTTTGGTTCCCAGGTTATGAGCACTGTGGTTTCAGTGATGATGAAATGTGCATATCACACCCCTAGATGAAGTTTGAATAACAGAGTGAAAAAAAAGTGGAAAAGAAAACAGATATCAAAAGAAACTTCAGTTCCACATGGCAGAAAAGTATTTGGACATACAGAAACTGTATAGCCACATCTGTGAACATAATCACAACAGTGAAAAGGACAGATTTTACTTATTTTTCCCAAACTCCTGATCAGAAAGCACAGTCTGCATGGGAAACTGCAATTGTTTTGGGTTTTTTATATTCTGGTGAGACTGATGATTGCTATAGCCATTCCTCATTCAGGGTTGTTGCCAAAACCAGGTGTTCTGTGGGGTGCAGCAGGAGCAGGGCTGCCCTGTGAGAGGGCTGTGGAGTGGGGTGCTGCATGGACCCCAGGGCTGGCCATGACCCCTGAAGGGTGCTGTCCCATGGCTGCCAAGAGCTTTCGACACATTTGGGAAGCAGTGAGCCCAGAAGAAAAGCTCCCGGTGGTGCTGGGCCCAGCCCTGGCCAGAGACAGTGGGGCGATGTGTCTGGGATGGGGCATGGCTGAGCCAAAAGAGAGCCCTGTGCCCCGGGTGGAGCTGGTGTGCGTGGAGGTCATTGGGAAGTCTGTTGAGGAGAGTGGGGCTTGAAGGTGCCCTTAGGGACCTGACAGAGCAGTCACAAGTCTTCAAACCAGAAGCATTACTCTGATCAGGAATTTGAAGCATTTTGGTAAAGACACTTCTGGGGGCAGTTACTTGAGTAGAAATGTGCTGTGCTGTTGTCTTCTTTACTCAAGCACTAGCTAGCAGAGCCTAGAAGATTATTTCCCATTATTTATGATCTCCCATGATTAGGAAAGCAGGATATCTTACATCATACCAAAGTAACAAATACACTAAGGCATTGCTGAAATAATGTAGGCAAATATTTCCTCACCAGCACAGCAAAGCAGGCAAACTCGTTTTTGCCTGGTTGTTCCGGTTCCCAGTCAGGGGATGGTCCACTGCAGCTGTGCAACCCAACACTCAATTCTGTGTGCAGATTCCCACTTTCCTCTTTTGAAAACTCAGTCCAGATTTCCTTTCACTCTGGGGCTTCATGAGCTGTGGATGTGTTTTCAAATACCAAACACACTGACTGCATTTTGGAAGGGTCTCACTGTAAACACTCAATGAGTTTTTTCTGCAAACTTCATTGTTACAAAATTACAAATGACATGGAAATGAAAACAGGTCAAACCCAATTACAAACATGCATTTTCTGTTAAGAATCCATTTCTCATCATATGAACTCATTTTTTGGGAAGTATGCCAAAGCATTGTTTTGAATTTATCTCCATCTCTACCAACGTGGGATTACAAATATGAAAAAGATCCCAGAGTTTATTGTAGGCAGAAGAATGCGGAAATAAGGATAAACTTTTGCTTAAGTCTGCTACACAGTATTTGGCATCTGTGTCTGTTGCTGGTTGTATGGGGTACTCTGGACATTTTTAATTCAAATCCTTACAGGGGTGTGATAAAATGGCTAGTATAAAAACATGCCAATTATCCAAGTAAAACATGTCTAACAGGTAGGAAAGATAACATTTAATGGCAAACTCATTAGCAAGGAGCCCTCCTTAGAGGCTGGTAATGTCCTGTTCCTTGTAGGTGCACATTCATCATCTGACTCAGTGTTGCACCATATGAATGTGAAGACCACGGTCTGACTACTTCGTTTTCTTCCTAGATTAGGAGTTATTACTGTTCCATCTTCCAAACTGGACATTTACTGTTTCTCAATGGAGCAGAAGTCCTTCAGTGGCTCTGGACTACTTGTGAGATCTACCCCCTTGTAATATATATATATACACACTCATTTATTCTGAAATGTCCCTAACGCCTAAAAAATATTTCATCTAAATATTATACGTTGCCAGTATAGGGACTAATATCTAAAATATCTGTTTTCAGAAGCTGAAAACTACCAAAATACCTGCTGATACATTTTTCTTGGGGATGCTTTAGGCAACTCAAGAGCAAATTTAATTAGGGTGTTGTAGATTGGAATAACTCTACTGATAACAGTTGAATTCTTGGTTTAGTGTAATTGGTATAAAAACTTTTTGCTGCATTCCAAATAATTTCTTGAAACTATAATGACTACAAAAACTAGTAGCAGAACTAGAGGAGGAGGTGGAGTAATGAGACAGTCTAGACTATGCATTATAAACTCCTGTGAAAGAAGAGATTAGACTACAAGAGACTACTCATGTGATGACATTATTTGCAGAAGGCTGCTGTTGACACCATAACATTAGGCATGGCTGAAGTAATCTTCCAGGTCTAATGTAAAAAGTTTCATTTCCCTTGAGAAATGCTTCTAAAAGAGTGACACTACAGGATGCCTTGGGGACAATAGCACTATCACAGTATCAGTCTCACTAGCACCTTTTTCAGATAAAAAATGCCTGGCCCTGTTGTTCAGGAAACTGATACAAGACTGCCAAATAGTAAATTCATTTAAGCAAAGTGACTTGTGCTGTGGTTTGAGATGTAAAAGAGTTGTAAAACACATACCTGCCTCTTCTCACAACTATAAAAGGGCTTTATGCTGGACCAAATTGTCTCAGGGGGCAATGGACAGAGGGATCTGAGCCAGAGACTCCTGCTGCAATATGAAGGGATGGCGTTGTGAGGCAGTGATGGCTGGGCCACCACGACACAGAGCTGTGTCCACTTCCAGGTGCATATCAAGGAACTGTGCTGTCACCTGCCTCTGAGCTATTCTTGCGGTTTCCTTGTTGCTCAGGTCTCCAAGGTGTGTAGGATCCTGCCTGTGTTCCTCAGCTCCATGTAAGTCTGTGTGCGGGCCTCATGGGATTGCAGCAGCTGGTCTTCTAGGAGTGGACATTTTAAGGAGGGAAGTGTTCTCTTGTGTTTATCAAAATATTATTCTGCAGCATTTATTACACAGCTGCATGCACTATATCAAGCAAAATAGTGTAATAACTATTTTATGTAATACACAACAAGTAGAAATTTGGTATTTCCTACAGGCTTTCTAGTCAAAACCTCTAGGTGATTTCTACTTTATACTCTCTGTTCACAAAACAAAGCCATGGTATTGACCTGCACTGTTTCTTGCAAAGATTAAACAGCTAGTATTTATATTATATTTTAAAATGTTACATGCTGTTTTGGTTAATAAGTCATGATCTCTATTAGTGAGGGCATGGCAAAAACCAGCCAAGCCTCCACTGTACAAGAGTGCTGCACTGTACACCTGCTCAGCAAGCACCAAACATGTTTTATGTACTTCACAGAAGGGTAATATTTTTCTTTTAGCAACAGTTTTTGCTTTGGCCACAGTGAGTTTTGCTGTATTATCCTGCTGGTATTTTGATATTCATAAACAAGTCTCAAAACAGTTTTAAAACCTGCTTTAAAGCAGTAGTTCAGCAGTAGAAAACAACAGAGCCTCTGTCTACATATATCTTCTGCAGCATTCAGCCTCTTCCCTGAGGTGTTGGACTTCAGACATGTTTTATTAACATTCTGGAGTTGTACCCTCCTGACTAACCAGCCATTAGCTGGCTCACTGATCCTTAACTGCAGATCACTTTCTCTCTTATATAGGCTGCATTTCCCTTAGGTTCCAAAATAATTAGTCTCCCGGTTATGGATGTGGTTTCTGTTTAAAGGAAAGCAGAAGAAGCACCTCAGCCACTGCTGGCGAGCATCTTTATTCATGCTAAGCTCATTCTCTGGTTGATATTCACAGAGCACCAGATTCTAATTCTACTTAATAATTAGACTAATACCAGACATACTTACATTTGCCTTCCAGAGCAATTTTCGGCACAGTGAGCAGGGAGTTGCACACACAGAGCTCCCATAGCAACATGTTATTGTTAACCAAAGTTGTGTGCACAGCTCCATGTGCTAAAAATTCACCAAGGACCAATTCAGCTGTCAGACACACAGGGGCAACTCCCACGGGGTGTCAGTGGAAGGCTCAGAGGGCAGAATAATCTTATAAAAATATCACATTGTGCTATGGTAATAATCACCCGGAGCTCTGCTAGGTCAGTACTGTGAGCTGACCTGTTTTGGATCACAGAGATAAAACCCTATGCTCTCTCTTTTTTCAGAGCTGAATATAAGGGCATAATTGTTACAAAATAGTTGAATACTATTCCTTGAAATGTGCCTACTGTAAGGGGTGATACCTGTATATTAAGGAATTGTTGGTGCGTTCTGAAGTTGTGTGACTTCAAGCATCACTTTGGAGAACTGAAATGGAGAAAACCTGCTCTTTTTCTCAGACTACTGAAAAAACCCCTGCAAGTCATGTCAGAAGGAGACAAGATAAGCTCAATGCAAATATTCACCAAGTAATATAACCAAAATATTTTCTTGTATAGCACATACTGATAACCTTTTCATTTAGGAAAGGGAGGAAAAAGGCAATAAAAATGCTGTGCCTGAAACATCACTTTTGCACGGAGTCACAAAGATCCAGTGGACTTTCCCTTAGCATTTAAGAGTGACTAATTGTTTTGATTGTATTTCAATAATATAATGTCTTTTGGTTTTGCCTTCTACTTATTGAATATATCAAAAGCAATCAGAATTGTTATAGACTAAAGAAATTTTACAAAAAGAATAGATACCTAGTAAGTAACTTCTGCTTCTCATAATTCCCTCACTGTGTAATTTTAGCCACTCTAGGAATGTATTTTAACTCAGGTTACTGGATATCGTGAACCAATGAGAACAAACACAATAAGATCCCCATAGAAAGTACTGAGCCATTTCAGCTCCCTTACGACCAGACACAGAGGTATGAGGACTGCTCCCCTGCTCATGCCTCTGTTGGCATATTTGTACCTTCCTAAGGTAGGCAGGACTAGGCACCCTCTGCCCCCCTGACGAGACTCCTGTGGGTCAGCGTGGCTCTGTGCTGTTGCAAGTCCAATTACATCTGCCATTTTTAGGTGCCTTCTTATATCAGATACAGTCAATCACAGCTGTAAAGGCTGCGATTCAGACATCTTACCTTACTTGCAAATACAGCAATGTAATGCATAACAGCACCCTTACTTTTGCAAAAGTAACCTAGAAAATAACATTTTCTTTTAGAGATAGAATCAGTCCTCTGTGTTTCTCTGTACGCGTGCATATGCCAGGTCTGATGTATCTATTTCGTACAAGGATGACTGGTTTTTCAGTCAAGCACATGAAGTCAAGGGGGAAGTCTTAACTCCCTGGGAGGGGAGTACTAGGAAAATTTGCATATATACTTTCTTTATGCTTTTATTTTATTGGATTCCATCTTCCTTGATAAGTCATTTTAAAATGTACATTTCAGGCATTTGCTTTGGTCTGTTTTCCTGGTAATTAAATGGTCAGTCTTTAAATTGACATAATTTTAAATAATCCTAATTAAGACAACTTCCCCAAACTTCAAATACTGGTTTTGAATTCTAGTGTGAAGCGAATGAATAATGATTTTCTGAGTATTCACTTTAACTGCCTACTGCTCCCATACAAGGAAATTGATTTTCTCACCTGTCGTGTTAACTAAGGGCACAATCCCACAGATTCTTACTGCTCTGAGTTGGTCTTAGTCAGACAGCAATTCACTGGAACTAATTTGCTCATGTAAATAAGGACGGCCTGGATAAAATTATTTGGATAAATGTGCAAGTGTGTAAGTGCATTGAGTAAACCTAAGCCTGTGCAATAAGCATTTCATACATACCGATGCTTAAGAAGATATCCCTTGCCAAACAGTAGCTGCAGTCCACACAGAAAGAGGAAATAAAGATTTTTACATGTTGAAATAAAAATAATTATCATGGATACATAGATAAATGAAATGAATTGCTTTCAGTCTATATCTGAGAAATTTATGATCAGATTATTTGACTGTACCTATTTCAGCTCTTGAGAGAACCCAGTAGTGCTAGCAAATACAAAGGAGCTAGGTGAATCTCATAAAACATATATAAAAACCCACAGTATTTTTTTTTTAAGCAACTACAAATATAATAGTGTATTGTACTTTTATGACACTTACTGACTACTAAGACAGAAAAAAGCTTATGAGCAACTGTGACAGTCAGGAGAATGTGAAAAATATATAATCTGAATGGCCAGCTAGCAATAGTCTACAAAGGCTGTGAAACAACTATATATATTACTATGTTTACCTCAGCCCTTTATATTTACATATTGGAATGTATGTTGGAGGGTTTAATTGTGAGGTTGTCAAAAGTAAAAGCACTTTTAGAAAACCAAACCATGCAACGCAACAGGGAAAAAAAAAGATTCAAAAGTCTTTTGTTCAAATGGAAATACAGAAAACAACATGTTGTTTAAGCAGGATTTTATTTTCTTCTACTCAAGTGATGAAGAGGCTTTTGTAAAGAAAGGCTTTCATCTTACACATGCAGTACTCCATCACAACATAATTACCCTAATTTGTATTCCGCTGTAGAAATAGGCTTTTTCAGCTTAAACAAATTAAGCAACAATCACTAAGCGTACATGACCAGCATTCTTTCAAGTAACCTGTTATCAGCTCTGGCTACAGCTTTATCTTGATAAAATGGAAATCCTTTTTTATTTTCCTACTTTCCCAGCCCCTAAGGATTATGCCAGTCAGATTGCCTAGACAGGCACCATGATTCACTGGCTGGAGAAAGGGACAGTGCATCCAGAGATTATTTCCTACAGCCTCACTAAATCATTATGTGATATAGGTCAAATCCTGACTGCCTTTAGGCCCTTGTTTAGGAGAGAGCCTAAGTACATACTTTAACTCTGCACATGTGAATTACCCAACCACACTCAGAAGGTCTTTTAAGTAGCTGCATATGCTCCCTGCTGAATAGAGGTGTTCTACTGTTTTCCTCTGGCTGTGGTTGGTATTATGTGTCCTGAAGGATGACAGGACAAACTCTATCTCCGTCCATTACATTATTTGTTCTTTAGCTGTGTAACTATGGATATCCCTGCTGTTTGTACACATTCTTCTAAATATTAGTCTAATTCTGACCTGGTGACCTCACCTCCAGTGAGGCTTTGCCTTCAACATCTTCTCCTCCTCAGTCCCTCTAGGTATGGCCAGGGTATTTTCTTTCCTACTGCTGGGTCTGGGTGAGATAAGTCTCACTCTTCAAGGTGCAGCTGTGGAAATGGCATGTGGCTCCATGTGGGTTAGTTAGGATACTTACATTAAAAAAAAAAGGCCATTCCAGAGGCATGGTAGGAGGAAAAAGGTAACCTGTCTGCTCACGAGGCAGTAGGTACCAAACTTGGACATTTCCCCAGGGAATAAAAAGATGTTGCCTTCAGATCTTCCTTCAGCCCTAAAGCAGGCTGATCCACAACACAGAGATCTTTTCAAAGTAGGTAGCTCCTAGCACGAATGAGGTGAATGGGAAGAGAATGTACCCAGCTTCAAAGAGTGGGAACCATCACTGCTTCTCCTGAAGTGCTGGAGAAACAGCACATTTGTTGTGATCTCCTCTGACACAGCTGAGATCAGCTGTCAGAAATATGAGAATTAGTGGTGGCAGATGGGGAATGCCACCTTCCCCAGACCTCTCCCATCTCACTCTCTTTCCCAGCCGTCCCTTGCAGACTTTCCTTTCTCCTACAATCCCCACAGACTGTCAGAGAGGAGCGACCTCAAGGCTGCTTCACGAGGGCAGGTGAGCTGAGGGTGACCGCAGACAGACAGGGCAGTGCCCTCACTGTTAGGGCACAGGCCCAACATGTCTGGGTAGGGTGAACAGAGCAACAGTTCTGATAGCAACAGGTCTCATCAACAGTCCAGCAAACTGAAATGGGGCTCCCGAGCATGGGTAGAGGGTGTGGATTGAGGTCCTAAGTGAGTCTTGTCAGGACAACTGGGTCTTATGGGTGCATAAGCCATCTCTTCCATCACCTAACAACACCCTGGGTTTTGAGGGATACTTGCTGTGAAAGTTTCTCATTTTAGTCAATCCAACTGCTTCCTGGGAATGCTTCTCAGACTTGTAGCCTGGATAGCTAGTGAGTTATTGAAGTCTCTCCCAAAATGGTTTACAGTTTGCCCCAAGTCTACCTCACTCGGTACTCTGGTTGACCATGACTAAGATTGCTGGAGGGGCAGTGGGTGGGCAATGGATGGGGATTGGGTGATGAGGCTTCAGGAGAGGAGGCATGAAAAATGAGATGAGTTTTCAGGGATCATGTAAGCCAGAAGTCAAGGGTGGACACAACCCAGGTGAGGCAGTCCCACAGCAGTCCAACGGGGTTGTGACAGCAGTAGGTCCCACTAACAGTCCAACCATCATCAGGCAGAGACAAGGTCATGAGTGGGGTCTGAGGTCAACCCAGAAAATCTGAACAATAATTCAGGAACAGGCAGCTCAGAACAGGCCTAATGACCCAGACCTGAGCTGAAACTGGGTAATTGAGCTGATGGTATGGATGCAGTGAAGCTGACCAGGACAGCTGGGGCCTCAGAGCTCATCTCAGCCTTCCGAAGTCACCAATACGGATAATGAATGGAAAGAATAATAACTCTCTCTTTTTCCCTGCTCTTCCCTCAGTGTTTAACATCTTATTTGTGCTCAGGAGTTCCTGAAATTAATACCTGAAAAGCTTTGTTAACTCCCTTTGAACTACCAAAATCCAGTGCTTCCTAGCACCATATGGTGAATGCATTGTCCTCCCTTGTCATCACTGGATCCAAGGAGGAATAGGAGACTGTGGGCTTTGGGATATTCATACCAAAGCAAAGTTGTAAAGACTTAGAGGGCTTAAATAGCCTTCACAGGCAAGTGAAGACCTGCCAGGAGTAACCTCATGCTTGATATGAGGATTATCACCCATGTGTCATATGTTGTATCACATACAGAAGATAATAATCGTTCTGAGGAAAATGGGATGGAAAAATCCACACCATGTAGACCCCTTTGTGTCAGGGAGCTCTGACTAAATGAACAAGCTGCTTGACATTGAGCTGCTTGACTCCTTTTTACAAGTTTGAAATTTCCAGTGCATCCTTCAGAAATCAGAGGAGGTGGGTAAGAACATAAGTTTTTGCTGCAACACCAAGACAAGATCTGACCTACTGGAGATTGTTTCAATTGCCTGTTCTGGGTGTCACTATTAGAAACAGAACTGAGCAAATACTTTCTCTCATGTCTGTTCCCTTTTCCTCCCTCAGTGTCTCATTTCCATCTCTGTAGTCAGGGGTATGGTTGCACCATGTACCCAAGAAGAAAGCTTCCTTTCCTTTCGATCAAACCAAATCGTCTCTCTGCTCCAAGCTTTCATGCCATGGCAGGAATCCAAACAAATTATTTAGCCCTGTTGAATTTATTGTCTCTTTTAAGGAATTCCATCATCTCCTTTAGCCTGTCCAAGCCCAGGAGTAGCAAATTCTAAAAGCAATCTTAAATTTAAATGTACCATTCTGTTTACTGAGCAGTGAACCTTCAGGCAATAAATACTACAGCAGGAATTCACCAGGACTCTGTTAAGGCTTGACAGCCCCGACAGCCATTGCGCAAATCTTTGTTAGTCCTGACAACATGGGGATTTTTTTCCAACCAAATGAATTACAAATTTGTTTTTAATCTTTGGGGTTACTCCTAACGCCTTAGAAAGGATTCAAAGCTGTTTAAAACTGTATTCACATTACAAGCAGGCAGTAAATTTCAGACTATTTCAGACTGTCACTCAAAGTGAACAACACCAGAGAAGGGGCTTGGCAAAACTTTTGTCCATGTACTAGAGTTCTTTAATGCATTTCAAACACAGCAAGTGATTTGGACCTCCGCGGTTTTAAAAGTCACTTCCCTGGTTCCTGGACAAATGACCCTCCCATCATGCAGAACCTCTGGAGGCATCATGGAGGGGCTAAACAGCGATCATAGCAATTGTGTGATCGTGTTAACTTCTCCTTGGTCCTAGAAGCGTGACAGCTCCAGGAGTTGTTCAGCAAGGTTCCAAGCCAAAGCTAATTTCTGTACAATGGGGTGAATAATGCTGTGAGTTCATATTTGCTCAGACTTGTGGAGCCATTATGGTTATTCTGATTCTGTAACATCCTTGTCCCAAGGCTCTTGAAGAGGAATTAAGACCTTTACATTGGCACTGTCTGAGTTCTCCCCAGCCCATGAATCTCTTTCGGTATTTCATTAAGGTTGTATTTACTTCTAGGTTACACTGGAACATATTTTTGGGTTCTTTTTGTATTCTCTCTGTGAATTTCAGGTTTTCACCCTTTTCCTGCTTAAAGAACACTCTCCAGTTGTCTGGATCTCTGCCACTTTGATGCGGTGTTGCAGAACCCTTCAGTCCATGAAATCACAGGAAACACACAATTCCCACAGAGACATCACTTCTTGGTGTCAAAGCAGTTGTGATTCCTGTGCTAATCTCATAAGAAATTTCATTAAGCAGTATCATTTCATCACATCCAAGTGCAATGTCTTCCCAAAATGTGCCATTTAGAGCTGCACCTCACAAGCTGCTAGGATTGCCCTCCTAGCTGCTCTGCTTCCCAGCCATTGTGTCCCCTCCTGCTGCAGGCTCTGCAGACTCCAGCTAGCTCTGAGGCAGGCAGTGCTTAACTCCTAGTTTTTACATCATGCTTCTATCCATGGGCTTTTAACATCCTGAGGATGTGAAAAAGTTAAAAGTTGTGTTTGATCCAAATCATCAGAGTAGAGGAAGCCAGACATGGTCCTCAAGACAAAGGGACTCTCACTCTATTAATATGAGATCTCCTTCCTGCACATTTCCCCATCCAGCCCTGTGTTGCAGTTAGCAACACCCTGTGTTAGGTGCATTGAGTGCCTCAACAGCCTCTAATGTTCCCGATCAGCCTCACATGGGGCCTCCACCCCACATGCTCTGCCCATATTCTGGGATGTCCATTTAAACTCAGGCTCGAGCCTTCAGCCTTGTTTTAAGCTGTATTACTGGAGGCATACTTGTTTCCAGTCTCTGTTCCTGTCTCCTGGCTGGACCTTGGTCTACTGTCACAGCTTTGCCTTCCGTCCTGCCTCTTGCTGTTCCACCTGACAGAAGTTCCAGGACAGACCTTCACCCTAGTCACCACTGCATTCAGCAGTCTGGGTCTGTTGATGCACCTTGGTACCAGCACCCAGGTCTGCCCAGCCTGTTCAGATAAGCCCTATAAGGGCTCCCTGAGTCACCCCTGCCTAGGCTTTGAGGCTCCTCTGGGGTGGCTGGGGGCAGTTCAGGCTGCCCCAAGGAGTCCTAGGGGTTGAATGGCTGGTGTGGGTGGAATGGGTGGGGGTGTGTGTGCCCAGCAGCAGGAAGCTGGGATGCTGAAGCTATCAGTGGGGTTGAGCAAGTGTGGGACAATCAAACTTTCCCTGAGCTCTCCTCTTAAGCTATGTGGTTGCACAGGGGCAGATTGTCCCTGGGGGCCAAGAGGATCACAGAACAAGGCAACCTGGCTTGGGGATTAAGCCACTCCTGAAGCCAGGTAGAGGTTGAAGTCAAGCCCTTTTAAGAATGGGCCAGGGGTGCATGAGTTGCCCCTGAGAAGCTTCTGAGAGCAGGAAGGTACAGTACTTTCCTGAGCAGACCTGATGGCTGGAGTAGTTGAGTGTTTATGACTAGGAGGCTCATGTTCCTGGAGGAAGAGGGACCATGTGGCACGCAAGGGCTTCAAACCCCCTCTGAGGTGAGGAGATAAGAATCAAATCAGCTCTGAAGCATGTATTTGTGTGGTAGGGTCAATCCTAAGGAGCCTTAGAAGGGGAAGGGTGTTCCTGCCACCTCCAAAGAGCCCCAACATACTCCAAAGCCTGAGCAGCTGAGCATAGGATTGAAATTAAGGTGCTTCAGATGGGTAGGGAGCTGGTAGCTTGGATTCCCTCCTGGAATCCCAGTGTCTGTGGCTGGGCTTTGGGGTTTCTCTGGGGTGCCTGATAACCCCTCCAACTCTTGACTTTCTTAGGTGAGTCTGGCATGAGGGATCTTTCCTCACAGTCAAGGTTTTTCTGTAGGTATATAGCAGATCGATGTAGGGAGATATTGACTTGTCTGACTCTAAGGTTGAATTTCTGTCTCTTGCAGAGTTGAGCAGAATGCTGATAGAAGAAAAGGCTGTTTACAGAATTTATAACAGCTACTTCAAAGAGGTTTTCTAGCTTTGAGTTCTTCAGGCACAGGCTTTTGTGCATAAGGCATTTCATGTTCAGTAAACTTGATACAATATATTCCCTATTAGATGAAGGACTGCAATTACTCCAGTTTTCTCCCCGGGTTACAGCTTAAAATTTAGGTGATGATACAACAACTTATGATTCCTGTCTGAATTCGGGGTTATGTTAGAAGATGAAGGTAACTCTCCCCTCTAAAGAAAGGATCAAGGATATTCTCAGTATTGAAATCTGCAGTTCTCTAGTACCTTCTCAAAATAATGAGAGAATAAGTTGCATAGTATTCTAATGTCTTAAAAACCTGCTTAACTTTATGCATGTTAATAGCTTTAGTAACTGAGACAGGAGTGTATATTGAGAGTTATGGCAAATGTGCTGTCAGACATGCAGAACTAAGGTCTTTGTTTTTATCCAAACTCATATATCCTTTCATTATTCTAGATATTTTATTTTTGCTATTTAACTTTTGAATATCTACAATTTATTTAGTAGTGGTGATGTATGTTATCTTTTTTTTTTTGGTGTTCAATAGTAATTGAGTATGATCTTGATCCATTAGATACCTTTCTTTTCTTACAGAAACAAAATTTTATGGTTTTTATGCAGTACCCATTTCAAAATAGAGTAAGCAAAAAGACTGCTAGTAGAAATCTGCCACTCAGAATCAAATAATACTGAAAACAGAAAACTTCACGTGCAGACAGAAGAAGATCAGCATTCTTGAGGTTTTTTTTTTACCCCATTCCGTTCCATTCAGGAGGAGCCTTAGCTTCACTTGGAAACAGGCTTGCATGAGGCCAGTTCTCATCAAGTTCTTTATGCACCCAGCTGGCGGTGTCTGTGTGTAATCCCAGACAGTTTCCCTTTGCAGCTGTGGGGGGCCTCCTTTGATGCGCCTCTGTAGGTTGCTGCTGATCCCTCAACCGGGGCTGGCAAACAGAACCTCCTCTGTAGAGGAAAAGAAAACACCCCAGTGATGGCATGTGACTGTTTGTTTTATGCATGCAGGAGGAACTGACGTCAAGTGCCTCAGGATATTGTTCTAATGCAACAACATGATGTTGTGATGTGTATCTCTGTGCATCTCATATACCTAACGCAGTGCCTGTGGTGAACGAGGTCAGTATACCTCCCTTCTGCTCTTGGTCTTTTTTACTGTCAGGGTTCTCCAGGTATACTGAAAAAAAAATCAGCAGTGTCTGCTCGTGACTATCAATTGAAAATACAGTGACCTCCTCTATTAAGAATAGCTTTCTTGCATTGTTCCTACCTGTGCGGTTGTGGGCATTGTTAACACAGCAGAGCAAATGCATAAGCATGCAACAGAGGGGAACCAATGCTGATTTTATTTTTGCTCACTTGGGAGGAGAGGGACAGAAATTATTTCCCATATCTTTGGTATGCAGCAGAGATCACAGAATGGTTAAGGTTAGAATGGACCACTGGATATCTTCTAGTCCAACCTCCCTGCTCAAGCAGGGACCCCTACAGTATGTTACTCAGGATTATTTCCAGATGGCTTTTGAATAACTCTAGGGAAAGAGACTCCACAACCACTCTGTGCATCATGTTCCAATGCTCAGTCACCCTCACAGTAAAGATCTTCCTCATGTTCATGTGGAATGTGCTGTGTTTTGCCTTCTCCTTTTGCCTCTCATCTTATTGATCAGCACCACTGACAAGACCTGACTCCATCCTCTGGATAACCTTCCTTCAGGTACTAGTGTTCTCTTTTTATTTTGTCACAGTATTCATCTCCTTTCAGTTTGAATACATACAAGAGGTTTAAAAAGTGATGTCAAACAATAAAACTAGGCCAAATTTCCCAATACTATGTGTAAATTTCCCAATATTATGTGCAAGTAGGGATTTGTGTTTTGCTGACGGGTCCATGCAGCTAAGGTCCTACGAAAATAATCACTTTTAGTTGATCCCAGTTGCTCCGCAGCTTTTGTCCTCCTGTGGTGCCTCCCTGTTATTCCTATGCTTTGTGAACACTGGTTTGGACATACTGGACTGTGTCTTTTCTACATGTCAGATTTGTGAGCAGTTTATGCCTCTTTTGTATTTTAAAAGAGGTCTGAGATGATAACAGTGATGCTTCTTATGCACGCTCATCATAGTAATACCCTTACAGCGTTTCCTGGGATGACAATTTACTTGAGGATCGGCACTGCTCTGTCATGTCCATCAGCTGAGATGCAGGACACCCGCAGCAGAGCACTCCCAGCCGGCTGCACAGGTCATTTTGGAAGAGGCTGACTCGGAGTACCGTGTGCTAGGGAGCCAAGCAGAAAGTAGTTACACGGCAGGTGATGTGCGGTAGGCGATGATCGGCATCCTTCTCATGCCGACGGTGCTTGTGTTTCACAAGGCAGGAGCTTGGATCAGGCACACTGGCACGGCTGTGCTTCTCACCTTCACGCCACGGAAGCCCAGTGGAGGGATGGATCCCCTTCCTGTGCTGCTGTGGCTCCTGGCAGGTGCACGGGCTCAGGCAGCCCTATACGGGAGGAAACGGCGTGCAGCTGTGTCAGGAGAGGTTCAGGTTGGACTTTACGAGAAAGTTTCTCATCCAGGGGGTGGTTGGGCACTGAAACGGGCTCTTCGGGAAAGTGGTTACAGCGCCAGTCCTGCCAAGAGTTCAAGAGGCGTTTGGACAACGAGCTCAAGCACACGGCGCGACTCTG
>WBMZ01003651.1:0-124035 GCA_013400975.1 Atrichornis clamosus | reverse complement strand
GAGGACGGACCCCGCGCACGCTCCGCGCCCCTCCGCGCAGCGTAATTGGGAGCCGGTTCAATCGCTCCCGGTCTAGACTGGCCCAGACACATCAATTAGAGGGGCTGGAGCTTTAAAGGGACAGGGCGGCTGCGGGGACCCCGGCGCGCGGCGAGGTGGCCCCCCCCCCCCCCAAAAAAAAGCGAGCGGCAGGGGTGAAAATAAAGGAGGGAGAGCAAATTCTGCGCTCCCCCCACCCCACCCTGCTTTTCCAGTGGAAAAGGCGAGGTTTTTGCGAGAAGGAGGGAAGAGCGACTGGAATAGAACGCGCGCACCCCCCCCCCCCCCCCCCTTTCCCCGGCGAAACAGGGGCGCCTTTCCCCGCCCGACGGGACGGCCGCCTGGGCCCGCGCGGCCCCCCCCCCCCCCCCCCCCACTCCTTTCCCTTCCCTGCCTTCCCACTCCATAATTCCATGCACAGGGCAGGCAGGTTCAGGAGGATTCTCAGCCACGTTCGTGCCTGAGAGCTGAAGAAATGTCAGCGGTATTAAAACTCAATTACATTAGAAATATCCAGTCGGAATAATGTCTTTTTAAGCAAATAGAAATCAATCCAGAGCGATTCCTGCAGCGTTTTTTACCTTCTGCAGACAAAAGGAGGGATATTGCGGTTTTTTTCTTAATTTTTGTCTTATACCTATGGCTCTAAGGCTTTTTTCACTTAGTGTTACATAGGTCTGCCGATAATAATTTAATCAGCTTCCACAGTTGTACGTTTTCACTGGAATAAAAGGAATCTGTGGACAAAAAGATGGTTTTTTATCTTACCAGGAAAATGGAAGAGAAAAAAAATATTAGGCAGTAATTTAATCAATAAATAGAATAAGTAAGGCTTTATAAAGATTGAAGATCTTCTGCAGCACTAAAATGAAAAACCACCAGACTGGAACTAGTTTCAGTGAAGAGTATATCTAATGTGCTACCATTATATTTAACATAACACATTCCTAAATATTCTGTGCAATACGTGATGCAAATAATTAAGAAGGAGAAAGATAAGCAAATGAGACTTGGGTTGGTTTTTTTTTCAATATAGCTTTTCTTTTTTTAAATAGGTTCAATTTTGCAAAACTCTGGTGTCTAGGAGTTTTTGTCTGAGCAGCAACTGTAGCATTGAGCTCGGTGACTTTGACCTCGTTGTAGCTGAGTTGGGACTTGCTTTCCCAAGTTGAAAGGCACAGGGTTTGGTGGCAGTAAAAGGTAAAAAAGGTCCAAGGCATTCCGCAGTTTTCCATTGTTGCTCTTTTATTTCAAGGGTTTGAACAGGACCTAAAGTTGCATAGTGCTGAAGCTGGAAAAAAAAAAAAGGAGAATACTTTTACTGCCTTTCTTCCCTGAATCATTTCCAAGGTACTTAAGGATTTATTGGGCCAGATAGCAAATTGCAGTTGAGATGCTGTGTAGTGGCTAGTGCTGATTAGATGATTGATTAATTTCTTATCGATTTCTAATTCAGAACTTAAATCACGTTATAAATGCTCGATATTAAAATGCACTTTGTGATGAAACCTGACTGCAGCCTCTCCACAAAGTCGTATGAGCTCGGTCGAAATGCCAGCTGGACAGAACAGAATATACCTGGGTTTTGTTGAATTCGTTAACCCTTTAATTTCCCTGTAACGAAGTATTTGGCCATACTTCAGTGCTTCAGAGCACTGAAATGCTTATTCATGGCAGGTTTGCACACAGTCCCTGGAATAATAGAAGACACTGTAATACCCAGAGTATTAACTCCCTGTTAATCTGCCCCTCGAACCATTGCCAAATGGGTTTGATGATTTTAAGGGCCACTTTTCCTTCTGTGTGCCGCCCTAATTTCGTTCACTTCTCCCTGAGCAAGGCTGGCGGGGTGGCGGGGAGGCAGGCAGAGTTGAGGAGTTCAAGCCGTGGGTTTTCCAAAGGTGCAGCTGCAGTTCTGCACGAGGCTGGAGCTCGCCATGCCTGGGAGAGGAGCCTCTCTGCCAACTGTGCCGCATTCCTGCTGCCCTGCCTTTTTCCCAGGGCTCGGAAGGAAAGAGCATCCCAGTTCTTCTTCACTCTTGGGAACACACACATTGTTTCAATAATCCAGGCAATAAATGCTAATTAGTAATGCTTAAGGACCCTACCAGTTGGAGTAATTACCATAATTTACCTCTTCCTTGGTAAGAAAACATTCCTTGCTGATTTAAATTTTTTTTTTTTTTCGGAATTGATAATTTCTCCCTTTTCTCCTCTGGAAAACATTCCTGGTTGGATTAGCAATAAGGGTCCGCTGTAGCTTTGAAACAATCTTTGTGTGTTGCGCAGGGAACTGGAGCTAAGCATGTGTAAAGGTTTTCCCACACATAAAAATGTATTTAAAACCTGATCCTTTTCCTTTGCCTCCCCTCTCCGCTCCCCCCCTTTCCCCAGCACCACCAAAAACCACTTGGAGAGGGAGAACAAAGGAAATCACGAACTATAAAGGCATCATTAAGTATGAAGAGCAACAGCAAGATAGAGTGTGATATGACAACATATTTTATGGCACAAAAGTAGAGATAATTAAATAATTCAGTGGTATTCTTAGCTAATTAGCACGAAGATCTTTCAGAAGCCATCAAGAAAATGGATCTCATCAAATCTAATAATATGCTAGGTTTCCCGAAGATCCTGTGTTTTCCAATGTTGCTGCTGCTTCCCCACCTGATACAGTAACACCAGAGGTTACAAATAGTTGTACATTTAATTGGGATGTTCCTCAAGATAATATTTTCCATGTAAGGGCGTCAGGTATTTTGAGGAAATGGATACGCACAGCTGGAATTTTCAGTACTAGTCAATAACAGAGAAAAAGATCATAGCTTCAGAAAAGCCAGATCTATTGCAAGTGATCCATTTAAAAGATTAAATTATCAGCCAGGAGCCTTTCTTGGGTCGATTGTGATGAAGCTGACTCGTTTGGATTTGGAGCCGGTGAATGAATGCTGGAGTCCAAGATCTTTTTATAGAGTTAATTGGGGGCCTAGATTGCCCGTTTTCAGCTTTTTGGGGGGCACTGAAAAATGTGTGGCCGAGTCTAGGGGAGGTTTGGGACCTCTGGTTTAACGTGGACTCAAATTTCAAGGCCAAAGCGTTGTCCCATTTTCCAATGGACCAAACTGGGAAGAGCTCCACTCTCATCTGAAGAGTTGTTTGAGGTTCTCAGTAGGATGACTACAAACCCCATGCCATGCAAATGTTTTTTCCCCTCTGGATTCATGAGGTTCTTTTAGCTGGAATCAGTGACTGATTATGTTCACAAGCTCCATCCAGGTTGGCAATGTACAGATCCTATAGAGGGAATAGGCTCCATGGACAAGTACCTGCAGGGCATTGATCCCGCTGCTGGAAAACTCTGTGAGGCATGTTCCCAGTAATTAGGTGCATCAAATATTGCTCAGAATATCTCCTTGTATTATTCAGAATATCTCATTATGCTCCTTTGATCTAAATGCATCCACAAGTTCACGAGAGGCGTTTGCAAACTCTAATTTACTGCCTCTGTGTTTGATACATTTAGGGTTACTCTCCCCTCTGCCAGACAAAGGAATGGCTGGAAATTTGACTTTGCCAGTCAGTTAAAAATCTCCTGCTTTAAATTATGGAAGGGGATGTGCATCAGGCTTGGATTCAGCACTAGTTCTTGCTTTTAGCCTGGGCCCAGACTGAATTTTACCCCTGTGTTGCAGTTATGGTGCATTTGACTCCCTGGACTACCCAGACAAGTAATGCAGTGGGGTAAGATGTAACAGTTCACGATTATTTGTTACGCATGGAAAGAAAAAACTTCCAGGCTCCCCCTGGAATTGTCCCTAGTACATGGAGACAGACTTTTCCCTGCTCCAAAAGAGGTGGAGACTCATTTATACGAGGGAGATGGAGGGAGTAGGAGGGGAAAAGGCACCTCAAAGTGCTTTGCCCAAGGAAGTGAAGCACATCATGAGCAAAGCAGCAGTTGATGGCTCCTGGTTTGCAGGGCCGCTGTACTTAAAGCCCAAATTCTTCCTCTGTGGAACTTCCCTGGTTGGGAATGAGGTTGCTGGAATGCAAGGAGAGCCTCTCGTGTACCCCCACATGAAATAGGGAAATCCATGGTACTTCTGTGAGCAAGTCATGCATTTTTTCTCTTCTGTTTTTCTGCCATGCTCTGGCAATTGAATTTGATATATGAGGGCATTACAACCAATTAAAAAAAAAAAAAAAGATAATTTCCAAGATGAAAGACGAACCTCTGATTTCCTGCGGAAGGCTGGGCCTGCTGCAATTGTTTTTATTTAACAGCTCTTCCCACACTGTAGTCAATGAATCTCTAATCTCCTGGACTGAAATGTCTGACACTTATAGAATCATTTATTTGCTGCCTCTTGTATCCGTGATCGACTCGCAGAGCTCCACCTACAGCAGTGTCTCAGCAGTGGGCTGGTGGTATATTTGATATAAATGTATGTTCTTTAGGGGGGTGGGAGGGCTGAGAGGATGAACATGGGCTTTGCTGTGCAATCTGTGCCTCTCATGCCATCCTTTAAGTGAGGGGTATCTCCAGCAGCGGCTGCTGAAGGATCCGAAGGAGTGGATGAGCTCTGGCTGAGTTCATTCCTTGCTGCTGACTCTCAGCCCATGGCTGCTCCTGCCAAACACCAGCACTGCCCCAAACCTGCTGCTGGTTGCTGTGGCATCCCTCTGGAAGGTGGACAGGAGGGATGCCCTGTGTGGCAAAGAGAAGGATAAAGCTCAGTCAGCTCCTGAGAGAAGTCTCCAGACTGTTCCTGTGCCTGCTGCAAGAAGCTGCACTGGTGCCTTCCGTTCCCTGGAAGCTGTGGCTGGTGTTCCCAGGCCTCCAGTTACACACTCCTCACTGGACTGCCCTGCTGGTAGCTTCACTTTCTGGATGAATTATGCAAGAAATGCTGTGAATGCTGAGGATTGGGAAGAGTCCTCTCAGTGTGTGAACTCATTTCTGGATAAAGTCGGAGGCTCACCTGGATTCCAGCTCCTCCAGAAAGGTGGAAAGGATGACAAATTAATCAGTGGACTTTGGTTTTCCTGTGCTTGTGTGCTTGTATCATGTCTGAACTTGCAAAGAACTTGGTTATCCACGAGGAATCCAGTAAATGGCACATCTGTAAATCACTTACTTCAAGTGTGTTTGTCTCATTTGCTCACCCCTTTCTCCCCACCAGGGCTTTCAGAGCAGCTCACCCCCTGGATGGAGGGGTTGGGACTGGGTTCTTCCTGGGATTCGGATGGTGGGGGGAGGAAATACCAGCTTGGGAAGAGGGATGGTGGGCTCATGGAGCACCTCACACACAAAATTCGGCTTTAAATTTAATTGTGTTTTCACTCCACCAATGTCTTGTCTATTGCACGCCACTGTTGAGTGCCCAAATAGGCTAAAAAGTCATGAAATCTGTATTTCTCTCTCCCATATTTCATGGATAATTCAGAAATAACAGCACAGCTTTGGCATAATCCCTGATCTCCTTCATCCCCCTTTGCTCTTTTTCACGTGACCTGACCACCTGTGTGAAGTTTTGGGGTATAATGTGGATTTTGGAAGATGCTGTAACACAATTGGAGCAGGAGGGAAGCCCTGGTTTTGAATTAGTGGTGTCCTGCTTGCTGTCTTTACATCAGCATCCAGTTCCTTTTGGAATATAGAAGACTGAAAAGTAGTGATTAAAACCCAGTAAAAACATTTTGGTTCAATTGCCAAAATTATTCAATGAGGAGCTGAAGTCCCCTTATTTCTCAGGCAGCCAAATGCCTCTTTTCCTTACAGTCATGGCACACAAGCTGGCATTGCAAAGGCAAATAAAACTGCTCCAGCTGTCTTTCCTCACCCTCTATTTTAGGATATTTTAGGGAGAATTTCCCCCAAATTCCAGCCCCCCAAAGCACAACCTCTGTCTGTTGGATGTGTTGGTGTAGTCGCTGTGGATTCACTGGAGCTGAGAGGCAAAAGGAGACTCCAGTGGCACGGCCAAAGCTTCCAGCAGTTATTTCTCCTGAGGGATCTCTCCCAGTCCAGACGTGAAACTGCAGTGGGACAGTGGGGGAGGAGTGTTGCCACATTTATCTTTTCAGTTGAGATATGAAACCCAAGGTCTCCTCTGTTGTTCAGGGACAGATGTCCAGGGAGAAGTGTTGTTCCTTTGGCACATGGCTGTGTGAAACCTTCCCTTATTTTTTTCCCCCAACTCTTTAAAAAAAAAAAAAAAAAAAATCCTGTTTTTGGTGTCAATACCCCAAAAGAGACAACAGTGCTGTTGGGATTATCTCCCCATCTCAGAAATAAAAAGACAAAATATTCTGGGAAGTGTTTGATCCTCTCCAGGTTGGAATGTACGAGCCTGTTGGAAAACAACGCAGGGCTTTACTGTCACAAAACATGCGGAGCGATATCTGAGTGTGTTCTGTTCCCATATGATGGCACCTCATTATTTAGTAATGCATCACTTCTACAGCAACTTCCACCTGTGGATCTCGAGCCACTTTCTGCAGAGGCCTGAATTAACTCTCACAAGTCCCTTTGTGAGGTGGGTATGGAAATGTTCCTCATCCTAATTCACACGAGGGGAAGCCACAGGCAGAGGACCACGTCCCAGATTTTCAGGATTTTTTAACCTCTGTGTCCTCTTTTCCTGACTCGGATTTTTGTGATAACATGGAGTGAGATTATTGATTGTCAACCCAGCTATTGAAAATATATATCAGGCACAGTAGTGTCAAATACAATCTGATTTGATGGGTTTCTTTTGGGATTTTTAAAATTTATTTTTATCTCCTGGACAGGGGAGAGGAGACTGGCTTTCCAGACTGAGGGTTTGCCTTGCAGAAGGCTGGGAATGTGTTACTCTTTTGGGCTGGGGAGGTGCTTAGCACCTCTGAAAATCAACCTAAACCTAAAAGCACCGATTAGAAAGTTTGGCTTAAGCATTTTGCCTGAGATGGCAGGGCTGATAATTGGATTTCAGCTTTCTGAGACCCAGTCCATTACTGCAGCTATAAATCACAGTGCTGCAATCACTCCCCTAATGCACCCGCAGTTTTCAGAGGTTTCCTTGACAGCCTTTTCCATCCGAGCCTTTGAGGACACCTCAAATATAAGAGGTAATGTCTCAGTGGGGGGATAAACTGTGCCTTCAGCAGCTCTGAGTGCACTGACACTTGTTGACTGCCACCCTTAAAGCAGTTTTGGATATTTGGAGCTGAGTGTGCTGCATTGGGCAGCGTGAACAGCTTTTACTGCTGTGTAGGTTTTCTCTGAAAACCCAGTCTGACGAAGACAAAGAAGTTGCACAGACAAATCTTGGCTTAATCAAGACTTTTAACTTCTCGAGGTGCTCGCTTTGTTTTGACCTCAAGACTGAAAAGCTGCTCTCTGCAAAAGCCCTTCTTTCTAATTATGATTTTTATTAATAGACCATGATAAACCCCTCAGTGACTCTGCACATATTCTCTTTCCCTCCATTAAATTCTGCCCAGGGTAATCTGACAGCCAGCCCTCGTTGTAGACAAATACAACAGCAGTGAGGGGAATCTGGGAGAAATACCAGGATCAGGGAATTCCCTGGAATAAGGCACGGGGTGTGCCATGGGAAGCCCTGACTCAGCTGGACACTGGGACCTCTTGTCCTTCACAGCTCCATCTCCAGCACAGTGCAGTGACTGCACAGTGACCTTCATGGACTTTTATTTTATTTAATGTAAATCTTACCACGAGGCCCAGGAAAGCCCAGCCCAGACAGGCTTGGAAGCTGCAAAGGGAGTTTCTGATTTTGGTAGCAGCCTGCTCCTATTTTTATATCACATGGGCCAGAACATCCTTTCGTATCCTTTCCTTCCAGCTCTTTCCTGCTTGCTGTTAAAACAGAAGACAAAGGTAACAGGTTTCCTGGTGATCCTCCCCTGACAATTAGCAATATCTAAGCAATTAATCCCTGAAATCTTCAGCGTTGTTGGTGCCTCCATGTTTCTCCTATAAACCCAAACATTTTAACTACTGGAGGAGATGCAAAAATAGAGATGTTCAAAAGAATGAACACTTAAACAACCTCTTTTCTTTTTTTTAATGAATCTATTTCTGACTTTCGGCTTTTTCTCTGTATTTGCTCCCTTCAGAGCCTTTCCTCCTTCCTAAGAGCTGGACTTTGGTGGATGCAAAAACCACACAGGCACGGAAAGAAATTCTTTCTCAAGCTGACCCTGATATTATTGTCAAAATTGCACCAGGCATCATTTTGACCCAGGGACAGCAAGATGAGATGTTAAAACAGTGAACCAAGAGCTCATCAGCAGGAGGGCTCGTTCCTGCTGGGCTTAGCCAAGCCAGTTCTCCTAGACATTTTTTATCCATATCAAGAGGAAGTTTGGAACTAGATTTAATCTGTTTCCCAGAAGTCGCTGATGCTTTCGTGCAAAATGAACGGTTTGTTGTCATGGCAGGAACAAATTTTTGGAGCCATCACAGGCCTTTCTCTGCTTTGTGTCCCAAAGAGATGAACCAATGTGATGCAGGATGGCCATAACAGTTAAATCTGCCTTTCAAAATACACACATTGAATTCCCTTCCTACCCTCACACACCCACAGCCCCTGCCCCGCGCTTAGGAACACAAGGACAGGAGAATTAGGCCACACCTGACCACTCAGTGTTCCTAAAGTGACCCAGCTGAGTAAACCAAAGAGATTGCAACAAGCCTTTCATCTCCTAATGGTCTAATGGGATCCCTTTGTGTTGATTTTAGCACTTTCTCTTCTTGGCTGAATTAAAGAACCCACTGCACTAACGTGAACCTTTTGTTGCTGTGCCACGTTATTCATGAATTATTCCAGTTTCGTGGTTATTTTTGCTTTGGCACGTAGCCTGTCCTAAAATCTTCGTAAAACAAAAGACAGGAGCATCGTTTTTTCCACTTCCTGTCTGTCTGTCTAGAGCTGTGGGTCCAAACAGTTTCCAGCTTTGAGGGTCTACCTGATAATTTATGAGAATGGGATGGTGTGGATCAAGAACTTGGCATCCATGGGCTTGCATGTGTTCTAGGCAAGCTCTAGTCCTGCTCCTCATAAATTATCATTTCTGACCCATCCCAAAATAATGTAGGAACATCATAACCCTTGACTTGAGTCTCTTTAAACTGCAGGCAAAATTTGGGCTTGATTTATCCTGCCAGTCTCTCTCTGAAGACTCAGCAAAATGTATTGAGAACTTGGTCCCCACTTTTGATTAATAAAATCTTGTGACACTCAGAGCTACACGAGCCCCTTAAAAAGAACAGAACACAGAGGTAACATCAGAACTACGTGATAAGAGAAATTCCCCTGCCCCCTCAGTAAAAATGGATCAGGCCGTCTAATATTGCACAAACTGACATCTCTTTTCTAAAAATAGCTGTCTGAACATTCAGTCAATGGAGTAATCCAATTGCCTGAGCATTCTTGGGTGCTTTATCATTTAAATTGTCATAAATCACAGTGTGCCACAAGCTGCGTGGAGCTGCATCAAGTTCCATTCCCCCCAATAACATGCGGTGACCAGATGAAATCAGTGTGACTTGATGTCATTGAACTGAAAATTCAATGCATGCCCTGTTTTGTCTTTAAAAGTTGGCTTGGGGAGGTCTCTTTAAAATAAGGGGGATTTTCTAAAAATCGCTGCCTATGTCACATTTTTGACTCGCTGTTTCTTCCCTTCATTTATTTTAAATAATGAGCACACGGGGCCTGCCCTTACGTCCGTGGAACTCTAAAATTGCTATTGATTCCAGACTTTGGACCTGGCTGATTGGGAATTTTGCAATAAAATATGGAAGAACAGCTATCATGCATATTTTAGGACAGCTGAACTAACACACTAAAGCTCCCCTGAGTTCCTCAGGAATTTGCTTCCACCACCTAACACCTACCATTGTTCGGAAAAATTTCATTATTATTTAGTTTCCCCCAGTTTCTTCCTTAAGAAAAAGTAATGGGATAAAATAATTTTAACTCTCCTAAGCAGCCCCTTATTTCTCAGAGCAATATTCCCCTGGACCACCTTAATGAATTCCCTCCTCTCCTTGGGTTTGTACATGTTTCAGATATTTATACAAGATGTATGAACATAAAAGGATTATTCATAACATTATTGTTTCTGAAGCAGGGGGCTAAAGCTAAACATAATCTGGTTCAATCCCCAGCTGATGTAAATCATTCCTGCTCTCCTGGAAGTTTGCTGGGGAACTCTTGCTGTGCTCCCAGTTAGGAATTGCTCTCTCTGCAGGGATGGGAGGAGGGAGAGCACTGGGTAAAACACTGGTGGAAACAAAAGCAGGCCGCCTGTGGATGGGCAGTGTGCTGGGAATTCATCCCGGAGCTTGGCTCTGCTGCCGGAGGGGAAGGTGTGATGAGGTTGTGGCTGTGCTCACAGGTAAAGGTGGGGTGGGAGTGCAGCAGCACAGAAACGAGGCCGACCCAGTTCCCTGGAAAAGAACTCGGAGCCCTTACTCAGCTCCATGCCAGGAATTGCGAGCCTTGTGTTTCGGCTAAAGGTCAGCTGCTTCAGACCCAGGTACATCTCCTGCTCTCTCCACTGCTGTGGCACTTCAGCCCCGTCTAGTTCTGCCAAATTTATTGCTGCAGGGCTCCAGTGACCACAGCGAAACCCCTGGGGTTGGAACACGCTTGTGATGGGCAGAGCGGAGCTGTCGGGATGGGGAATATCACACCTGACTCATTTCCCCCGATGTAAAAGTGATCTAACAGATCGAGAGAGGTGGTGACTTGTAAGAAGGATGATGAGGATGAAATGGGAAACTACAGGAGAAGAATGTGGGGAAGGGGGAAAATAAACCAGCAAGGGCTCTGTCTGCCATTATAAACTCTGGCTCCAGCTGTAAGAGGGGAGGTGCTGGCCAGCATCAGCCGCTGTGAGCAGCTCCCTGTCCCAGTGCTGGGTCACTGATCGGGCACCTGGAGTGTCCCTGGGGATGGAAGAAGTCACTGCAACGCAACTGCAAAGGAAGGAGGGCAGAATTCACCTCCCTTGCCTCCAGCCCTGGCAGCACTGCTGGAGGGTGCAGCCCCGCCTTCCCTTAGGCTGCTCACCGTGCTCCGCTGCGCCTTAAACTGTGCTTTTTAAACCCAAATTAAGAAGTGGTAGTGCATGCAAGAGTGGTGGCATTTTTCGTGGGAGATTCCTCCCCTATTCCCCCTGCACTGAAAGCTGCAGTGAGCAGCAGCAGCAGCAGCTGAAAATAGCCTTGGAGAGAAGCTCTGCTGCAGTCAGAGCACACGAGCCTCCATGAGAAGAGCTCAGTGTTCCACCCTTCTTTCCTCACGTACTTTAGAAAAGTTAATTAAAGGAGGCTGAGATCTGAAAAGTGAGGAGTACCACTGCCAAAACAGCTCTTCCGTGTTCCTTTTGTTGCTCCTCTGACCTGAACACGAGCACAGACCTCATTCCTACTCCTCACATGCTGTATTTCCACAAACCCAATGGTTACAATGTGGGAAGGAGCAATAGATTATCAGATGCTCTGATAAGATGGATCTCATGGCTGAGTTGCAGTTTGTAGGGTAAGTACAATTATTATTAACCCCCTCTTTCGCAGGGAAATTGAATTATTTACCCCAAATTTCACATGAAATCATTCACAGAGTGAGGAAATTGGCTAAGATACTAACATGGCTTTATTGAGAGCAGTGAAAAACCTGCCAGGGTTTCATGAGGCAGCCGCAGCCTCTGACAGTGGGGTGGGGAGAGTGCGGAGTTCCTGCAATAAAGAGAATATGAAATAAAGACCAGTGCACCTTCTTTTCCTGCTCCAGATGAGAGTGCATGGCTACCACCTTGCTGTGGAAGAGACTTCCAATCCCTCTCCCATCCTGTGAAGTCCCAGCCAGTTGTGATGTACTGAAGCAGCAGAGACAAAATCTTTAACAAATGGGGCCAGGAAGGAAACAGCTTTAATTCTTTGGCCACAGAGACTCTCTGATGAGCAGTGGTTTACATGACTACACACAGACAAGAACCCTCTGGGCTTCTTTGAAAGTCTTGTGGTCTTCATATTTATAGGAGAGAAATGCCAAGAAATATCAAAGCTGTATCTTGTCTTGGTTTGTTAGCACGATTCCCCGGCCTGCAAAGTTGACTCTTTTTATTGGACATGCAGGAACCTCTCTTTTCCTGTTTGTTTTTGGTGAGAACCATCTAAGCTGGGCATGGAGACCCTCCAACTGCTTTCAGCAAGGTCTTCAGGCTCTGGCCTTGAAGCTGAAAGTCACCATGGCCCTTTCATGCTTCAATTCCTGGTAGGAAGTTTGGGTTTCATGCTTTACCGTGGCTTTCCTACCAACTTTGATCTTCACTCCTGGGAGTCTCATTTACACTCAGCTGCATCCACATCTCTGGCCTTAATCTTTCATAACGGAGTGCCCTACTTATCAAAGTGTGACAGCTCTCCTAACCCCCCACCCATTCCCCAGTGGAGATGCAGGAGACTCTCCAACTGTTATGATAAGTAAATTGGCTAAGCTGCTTCTTGTCCTACTCCAAATATTTGGGCTCCTTTGTCGCTACAGCCTGAGGCCCTCAGTTCTCCATCAGGAGACCCCCATCTCCAGAGCATCTGAGGGGTTAATTCTCAGCGTTTCCGTGGATAACTCCTTCATTTTGGCTCACCGTTTTGCTAGACATTGCTGTATTCTGGAATCACAGAACTGTAGAAAGTCCTGAGTTGGGAGGGACCCACAGGGGTCATCACATCCAACTCCCTGCCCCAAATCCAACCCCAAAAATCCCACCCTATCCAAACACTCCTGGAGCTCTGGCAGCCTTGGGACCACGACCATTCCCTGGGGAGCCTGCTGAGTGCCCCACCACCCTCCGGGCGAAGAACATTTTCCCAATATCCAACAAAACCTCTCCTGACACAGCTCCAGCCGTCCCCTCAGGTGCTGTCCCTGATCAGCAGAGAGAAGAGATTTGAGGGCCACCTCAAAGATTAATAATGACTGTATTTTTACCGTGCATGTGTGATAGCAGCTGTGTCAGCATGAGTCAGCAGTGCCATCATTTGGGATGTGGTGCATGAGTAATAAACTGGCCCCTCTGCCCTGCAGAGCCTTGGGTGCAGGACAACATCTCCTCCTGGGTCTGTGCTTCTGTGAAGAATCCCTCTGTAGGAAAACCAGTTGGTTTAGAGGTTTATGAGCAATGACTTTTTTTGGGGAAAGGGGGAAAAATCTCAGAGAACTGTTTATTCTTTTATTCAAGAGAAGAGAAGGCTGAAAGTGAAACTTGAAAATTGCCTTCAAGTGCATCAAAGGGAGAAGCAGAGCTGGGAGTGCATTGTTCTCCACGTCCACTGGAGATGAGCCCCACCAGACAGCTCTGTGATTCTTCTCAAAGAAAAAAACCCTGTATTGTGCCAACTCAATCTGACAGAGAGAGGATCTGCTGGACTGCAGGGTGTAATTCATTTTGCCTGCATTTGCTGGCCTGCTGTGGGTTGGTGACAGGTTTTTTTCCCTTAGCTTCCTCCTCAGCAGTCCATTTAGAAGTGGCTCATATTTTGTTATTACCTCTGATGGTTTTGCAAACGACCATATCTAGGAGTTAACTCTCATTTATGATCTCCTCATAATGACAAAGTGGTTCTTTTAAGAGTCCTGTTGCTTGCCAAAAACCTATTATTGCAAAAGTCTAAAGCCATTTCTGCAATAATTTATTGGACAACTGCACTCGGGGTAAGAAGTTCTCATTTAATACCAGTATTTAAATACATTTTAATGTACCCATAACCAGAGAATCCAGATGCCATGGATATAAGCTTAGCATTATCTTGCTCTTCCAAAGAACCACTTTCCCCAGTCCTTAATAGATGTTGCATTTGTCCCTGAAGTAGATTTCAGGAAGGACAGTTGGAGAAGTTTTGCTGAGCCAAGGGATCTCCACAAAGGGGAAGCAGCAGAGAAGGACAGACAGGTGCAAAGACACCAAAGCTTCTCTTGCCTGTGTCCAGAGCTTCCCAAACGGAGCTGGCTGAGGTCTGGAAGCTGTCCTGACATATTAGGATCAATAACCTAGGGCTGGAGCTGGTTCACATCCACAGCACAGGAGTGCAGGACCATCAAACTCCGTGGAAATGAAAGATTTGCACCTTCCCAGAGATACTTCTCCCAGAGGCTGCCCATGAGTTCAGATCAAGCAGGGCGGTTTTGGGTCCAGCTCCAAAATTCATTTATTATATAAAGTTATGTTCTCTGTGTTATTTCATATTTATAAATCATCCCCTCTCCTTCAAACACCGAGTCATTCACAAAGAGGAAAGCCTTGCTGAGTTATTTCCTTTTCTGGGTCTCTCATGTTAAGAATTAGTTGAGTTTTTCTTTGTTTTTCTTTTTTTTTTTTTAAAATCACATGAGTCCTGTGACTCACGAGGGCTGTAGGAGGTATTTGTTTTGGTGTCTGGAACCCCAACGTCAAACTTGTCTTTGTCAGGAGATTGATACAACATTGGTTTTGGCCAGGAGCAGGGCAGGAGAAAGGACATCACTTAGCAGATACTTAAAATGTGGTCAGGCTCTGAAAAGTGACTCTTAGAAATGACATTGTGGTTTTCCATATTTATTTTCTCTCAACAGCTTCCAGGAACAATCTGCTGAGCTCACAGATCCAAAGGTGATTTGTTGAGCTGTCACCCCTCCGTGCTCCACGGAGGGGTTTGAAAACCCCGCTCTTTTCCAGGGGCCTCTTCCATCACCACTGTTCATAAGGATTCCACGACTGGAAAGTGCCTGACACGTTGCTGATGGATGCGTGAGGCTGAGCAAACTCCAGCTCCAGCTCCACGGCCCCCTCGGCTTATCAGGGATAAGAAGAGCCATAATTCAGCTTCAGCTTGAGCTAACACAGAGATGCACGGGAGGAAGATTAGAAAGCAGGATGGCCTAGTGGTTAAGACAGCTCTGAAGCCTTAATTCAGTTCCCATCTTTAAAATAATACCTAGTCATGGTGGCTGTAGTCTACACTGGGCTTGGGAAAAGCAGTTTAGGATTCGGCAAAAGGACTAAATTGTCGATATTTTGTTTTAACGGGATTGCTTTTCCTTCTGGCCAAAGCAGGTGGGAGGACTGCCCAAGGTTTAAGGGGGCATTTCCCAAATTGCCCAAATTTCCCATTTTCGTGGTTCTGCCATTCAGTTTTGGGACCTCCCATATGGCAAAACATACCTTTGCTACCTGATGGGGAAAAATAGAATTGATGGGTAGTGGCTGGAGAAGGGTTGTAATTTATTGTGTTGTCCAAATCTCCTGATTTATGGGAATTAGTGAGTCAGATAAAGCAGAACTTACTTTCTTCTTTTCTCACAATGCAGAAACAGGAAAATGCAGAAAGGACAGAAAAAACCAGGAATTAAAAAAACCCAAATACTGCTTTATGCATTGGACAAAATCAATTTGGGGGTCACAAGATAATCAGGAGTAACACCCTCATGTTATAAATGTAGTTGGTGGCAAATTCTAGTGCAGATTCCTGTTACCTCCTGAAAACTGAATGGAAAAGGAGTGCACAAGGAATAAGCCAACTTTCAAATGAAGGGTTTGGAAATCAGCTCGCAATAAAGACAAGTTTGTAATTGCCCTGGTGACCGCTTGATGAACGGAGACTGGAGGAGCAGCCAAATTACTCCTTCAGCCCCAAATAAGTGTTGGCCTCCTGGTACCTGAGCAGGCAGTCAGCTAAAGCTCCATGGAATATGGAGATGCCATGGATCCGGCTCCAAAACTTCTTGTAAGTGTATGAAATGCAACATTCCCTCCCCAAAAACCCCAGAGCTAACTAGTCCATGTGGAACGAGGCTGCTGATGCAACCAGACTGCTGCTGATGCCAGAGCTAGCAGGGGTTCTTCTCCTCAGTGCCATGTGGACACAGTCATGGGATACCAGTCAGGGAAAAATAAATCAGCGTGACTGAAACGTCCTGGACTTGTCATGGCAAAAGAGTCAATCACACAAGTGATGATATTGAGAAAAATCACTTCATTTTTTCCGTGGAATATACTCAAAGACAGTCAAGATGCCAAAAAAATTAAGTCATTCTTTTATAATCCATTATACTGGGTGCCTGTGGAGAAACATGAGGGATGATCACTTCCTTTAGATACCTTAAAAATCAGGTAACTGACTTTCCCATGTAAAAACATGCATAGGTTATGAATTTTTATTTCAAGAACATGTCATCTTTATGACTGACGTGCTCAGAGTATAATTTTCCTGCGCAAAGGTGGAGCAATTTTGGTTAGGCAACATTTATTGCTTTAATTGAATTAACTCCATTTGGAATCAGTATGCTGAGAGAAAGCTCGTTGGGAAGAAGTTTGGCTTAATGAGACCTGAAGTTGTGAGCCAGGAAGAGTCCAAAGGTCCTGTTTCAAGTGCTGCTAAAGCCTGGTCCAAATTGAAGTAGAAGGAAAGAGTCCCATGGACTCTTCAAAGGGTCTGACTCAGGCAAATTTTTTTTGTGGTGGCTTCCTCATCTTTAAACTTGGCAGAAACGCCAATTTCTGAGGTATGGGAGCCTAATGATTCACCCACAGTGTGCAAGGATCACGGGGAGTTTTGCCTGAGGGACTGCAGAGAAATTACAGAAGGTTTATTTTATGAACAGTTCTTCCACAAAACTGTAGGAGCGGAGTTTAATCTGCTAACCCAAGAGGTTAGGAGGAGAAGACATCCGTAAAAACCTCTGAAGGGTATGGAAGGTGGTGAAACACGAATGCTGTGAGGTCTCAGGTTACGTGGCTGAGGAGATTTGCTACAGGTTTAATCACTGGGGCTTGGGCAGGCAGAATTTTTGTCTCAGCTGGGAATGTGGTGTGTTTGTGCAGGCCAGTGGCTATTTTAAATTGTACAACTGCAGTCTAAACTTTGCAGTTTGGGTGGTTTTTATAAACCCAAGACTTGTGCATGTGTTGATTCTATTTAATTTGGATTTGGGGGTACAAAGAAGATAGTTTTAGCTCATCTGTACAAGGTCCAAGCTGAAGTAAGCCCAGATCCAGCCATCCTGGCGTTTAAAAGTTGATCCCAGGTTGGAGTTTGTGAACTGGCGCCTCTTCAGTCGTTCTGCATTCAACCTTTTGCTGAATGTCCCCAACTTTGTCTCTGTGAGGCAGAACCAGTTCCTGTGGGGATGGGTCTGATCCGTGAGGGCTTCATGGGGAACATAACAGAGACTTTCCCAGCCCGAGGTGAAGACATTGGGCAAATCTTTAAGGAATTTTTGGGCTGAGGGGGTGATATTTAGCCATGGGTCCCACTCCAGCTGCAAGAACAGAAAGGAGTTTTGGATCCTCACCCTCAGCTCTCAGGGGCTGAGTGGGACTGGGAGGAACTGGGAGGGGTGCTGGGAGCAACACAGCAGAGCCACCCCTTGTAAAGGTGTGTGTGCTGGAGAGGCCTCTCAGAAAAGTACTTTTTAAAGCTTTTTCTGCATTTCTGGAACAAAGAGAGTGGTGGGGAAAACGGGGCTAAAATCTTATTGACAAATGAGGGCTGAAATCGCAACACAGACACACACAGACCACATATTACAGTAATTTTAATTGCTTGTAACGTAGCCCCCTCTCCCCCTCCTTGCTCTCTCCTTCCTCCTCCTCCTCCTCCTGTGCTCTCTCCCCCCGCCAGTCCTTCCCCCCACCCTTCCACGAGTTAATCTGTCGCTCGATTCTCAGCTTTTCTTTTGCTTCTGGTTTCATTTTCAGATGACAAAATTCAAGGCACACAGCTCTGCTGTCTGGTTGCCCTGGTAACGGCAGCCTATTATCGTACCTTGTCATTCATCAAGAAAGAATTGCACTTGACAGAGATAGACCAAAATGCCTGCAGNAAAAAAGCTCGGAAAACAACAAATAAAAAAAAAAAAAAAAAAAAGAAAGAAAGAAAGAAAAAAAAAAAGAGAGAGAAAAAAACTGTTTTCTTTTCTTCCAAGTATGTAAAAGGCCTTTAATGCCTATTTAGCTACATGTTTTATTTAACATTGCTTATTATCCACTAAAGTGATTGTCGAAACTCGGAGAAATAGATATTTCCTCCTCAAAAATATATTTAAGTCAAATTTGTCATTCTGCCCAGCTTTCAAACCCTTCCAGCCTGGTGCACAATATAAAGGAAATGGTTAAATGATAAACGTTTTGCATGTTGAATTCGCCAAGTGACCACACAAATGCTGCCTTTCTGCCTAATTATGGCTTGTGTTGGTTAGCTTTCCTGCTCTCTTTATAGAGCCTCAAAAATAATTAGCAGGGTACGTAATAAATAATTGAATTTTATCTTTAATTAATCCTTCAAGTGCAGGGTGTTACAGAATACAGAGAAGTGTATGCACATAAAAAGTACATGTGTACACATGTGTTGTATGTACGAAGTAGGGAGAGGTTTGTCTGAGCAGAAAATCTGTAATCACTCTTTCTACAGTTGGACCAGTCCCAAATTCATTGTTCTTCAAAGGCAGGAAAAGGTAATTGCTTGTTATTTTGCCTACCTCATCTTTGCCATTTGAATTAACCCAAATTAATTCCTGAAATCTGTGGCCTCATACCTTTTGGTGAGTGAGCAGTGAAACTCCCAGTATTGTGAATTTTTAAAGAAAATCTGGGCGTTTTTCAGATAATTGTTTAAATAGCTGTAATTGAGGGTTGGGGTGTTTGGGGGCTATTTTATGCAAGGATTTTGGGTCAGTTTTTTTTTTCCAGTGGTCAATTTGCTTGTTAAAGGTGAGATATGCTGTAAAATAGGTTTTATTGGCCATGTGGTATTTTAAGTACATATCCTCCTTGCTTGGGGTTTGAATCTCAGATTGTCGAATCTTTTGTCCAAGGAGATCAGAGGGGAAAAAAGGGAAAGAGAGATAGCGGAGGCGAGAAAGATCGAGTGCACTTAAAAAGGAGGGGGGGGGGGGGGAAAATTCCTCGCATAGATCCCGATGCCAGCTCTGTTTATTTTCCTGAAGTGTGTCATGGGCGTCGTACCAGGGAACTTTGGGAGCTCACTTTGCACTCCCCCACCCAAAATAGAAACCCGAGCGCTGCTCCCGCTCCCCGCTCGAGCTCTGTGTCTCCACAGCCTCCCACACGGGGAAGGGATCCACGGGGAGTAGGGAGCGTTGGGGTGGCACCAGAGCAAAGGCAGATCCTGGCATCAGTGGGATCCTCGGGAAAGGCTCCCTGGATGCATCCAGACCCTTCCGGAGTCACAAATCCGGGGCGCTTCTCCACGCGGGTTTCGGGTTTATTTGGAGCGGTGACAACAAAACAAAGCCAAAACCCCCAGACAACAGAAAGAGCAGGGAGAGAGGGAGATGGCCCTTAAATTTGTGTGAATGCACCCATTCCTAGAGCCACTCCTGAACTTTTTCCTTTAATAACGCCGCGCCACCAGCGTTCATTTCCTGTCCAGCCTCCGTCCTACCTTTTGATTTTTAAATCTCCCTTAGGCGAGGGCTTTCGGCGGGCAAAGAAATGAACAGGCAGAAACAATTAAACCAGCAGATACAGTGAAAACCAACACCACAGCACTCTGGGCTGAAATTGTGGTGGATGAACGAATTCTGTCGTGTATTTGATGTTTCAAGAGTCGCTCTTATTCCTGCAGTTTCTTCCAGCCTTCCTCTCGGCTAGAGGAACTCTGCTATCCCCCAGGACCTCATAAATACATAGAGGCACTGGAAATAATTTTTCTGTGTATTAATATTACATGATAATCTTGTTGAAGAAAAATAAAATGCTAGATCCAGATCTTCTCAGCTGCAAAATGGCTCTTTTTTGAAATCCCTTTTAAATGCTCGCATATGTCTTCATGAAAAATTGGAATTTGGAATGTTTATACAGCCCTGAATAGTGCAAGTGAATATCCTTAAATTAGCTTTTCAAGTTGATTTACAGCCTGAAAATTCTGTAACAAGACATGAGTGTTATCTGGTGAGAAAGGAATAGGTTTTTTTTCTGTTATTGTCTGTCTGTGTGTCTTTGCTGTGAAACAAAATGGGAGCCAAAATGCCAGCTATGAAATGAACTTCCAGGAGGAGAAAAGGCTACATGGGAATTAGCAAGGAAGGAATTGACTTACTCAAAAATTAAATAGATTTTCTGAAAAAAGAGGTATTTTAACCAACATTAATTGATCAAATCTTACAATACAAGGGAAAAACCTGGGAGTTGATATTTGTTTTACTTGAGAAAGGACTGAACATCTATCAGCTATATCTAATTAATTGGTTCTGTCTATTGATGAGTGTATCATTTATCTCACTGTCTTTCCAGGCTCTGATTTTTTACTTCTAATCCCAGTACCAGAGTAGGCGATAGATCAGAAAATAAGGGCGGTGGGACTGAGCTTTGTGTATTTCTGGGCATTTTGAACCCTGTGTTCTTATTCGGCCACCAAAAAAGGCATTGACTGAAGTTTCAATTGGATGGATAGAAATGAGTTTAAGGATGGTCAGGCTCTAAGAGACCCTCAGAACAGGGTCTTGTCCCCTCTGTGAGAGAAACCAGGGAATCTCACTCAGAAAACTCTACCTGAAGTGTTTCAGCAGCTCCTTCAGCTTTATTCCCCGCTGGCACGGGGGGAACAGTCGATTCTCCGACACCAAATTCTTAAAGCACACTTGGCACATCCTCTGGGTTTGAAGTCACCCTCTCCCTCCAAAATGTAAGTCAAAAAGGTGGTTTCTCCGGGCCTGACTCAGAAAAAAGCCCTGTCCTGCTGTGGTGGGAGGGAAGCCCAGGAAAAGGCTCCCAAGCCTCCAGAAATGGACTCTGGAAGATGAGGAAGGTTTCTGCCAGGTCCTGGAGGAGGCAGGACTGTGTGAGAGCCAGATGGAGGTTTTATTGAATCCAGCCTTTGGGTATCCACACAATAAAACACCTGCTGTAAACCAAACTTTTTTTTTTTCTCTCTCTCTCTTCCCCTTTCTTTCTTTCTTTCTTTTTTTTTTCCCCCTCTCTCTTTCCTCCTACTGCAGTGAAAATTTGAGGAATGCTGCGAGGAAACCAAAACCACGGCACAGCGTGTGCTTATCTAAAGTTCAGTCAGAACAGAGTGACTCTCCTACCTTTGAATATGTCTGAAATTAAAATGTCATGGCTCAGATTCCCGCTTTAGCTCATGATGAGTTATATCCTGGGCTACAAATCTTTCCTTGCAGTGACCGAAGCGTTCCTGAAAGTGAGATGCAGTTGTGGAACAGCGAGAGGTGGGCTGGTACTCCTTGTCTCCTGGCTCCACATGTGTATAAAATATACATTTCTGCACTCTTTTGGCATGTAAAATCACTGCTTTCAGGGGCTCCACTGAAGTTTAAGGTCTAGATTTGAGGATGGATGCAGATGACACCTTTCCTAAGTCTCATTTCAGTGGTAACAACCATGATTTTTCTCTGGAGGCACTGAAATTTAACACATTTTGATTTCATTTCTTTTAAATTAGTTAAAATGGAGTGAAAAGCACTTGGAAGATGTAGCTGGAGAATTGAGGGATATATGTGAAGGACAGTGGCTGTTGACTGGTATGAATACAGCCCAGTGGCACCATCCTGGCAATCCAGGGTCTTGTTGGGATTGTTCCCCCCAAGGAAGAAACATGGATTTTGATATGTTTTTGGTATTCCTCTCTGATGTGCAACTCTATCATTTTAATCTCTGGCATGATGACCTCCAGGTTTTAGGTCTGATTTTCAGCCACTGCCACTGTGGCACTGAGCTCCAAGGAGTTTCTATCCAGTGTGGAATAGAGTTTTCCATTAGGGAAGGGGACATTGTCTGTATCCCTGAGGACTGTACTGGTTTTTCCTCACTTCAAACCAAAATATTCACTCTGGATCTGACTTCCCTTAGTTCTCCCTGGCTTGGAGTTGTCCTTTTTATGTGCTGTCGTGGTGGCTGAGGTTAGTGGGGAGGGTTTTCCTGGAAGCTCCTGTATTAGAGCAAAAGGAGCTGCTGGAATTCCCTTTCTACCAAGAATTGCCATGAAAACCCCTTTTTTTTGTATTCTTCTTGCAGGGGTGATTGTAGGACTAACATCTCCTTCTTTGGCAAGTGATCCTGCCTAAAAATATCTGAAGTTAGGAAGTGCTAGTGAAAGGTACTTCCCTAATTCCTCATTATAGTTTTCCTGCATGAGAAAAGGTGGCTACAGCTCATGATTAAGGATTTTGGACTTGGAGACTTGAAAGATCCATTGTAAACCGGCAATGGCAAATGTGAAATTTCCAAGCTGCATTTATCCTGTCAGAAACAGCTCTGAAAGCTGA
This sequence comes from Atrichornis clamosus, assembly GCA_013400975.1. Classification (NCBI taxonomy): domain Eukaryota; kingdom Metazoa; phylum Chordata; class Aves; order Passeriformes; family Menuridae; genus Atrichornis; species Atrichornis clamosus. Next base: position 101,698 of record WBMZ01003651.1, on the reverse strand, counting down.
AATAAATCTTCCCTGTGTCGCATCAAAACCAGTGGAGGATCATTTCTGTCCACATGGTAGAGTTTTTTGGTTTTGTTAAATCCAGAGAAATACCTTGGTTTACTTTTTAAGACAGGTTTTCTAATTTTTTCAGAGTTCTCCCAGGGGAGTTTTTAAATTTAATTGAATTAATACAACTAGGGAAAGTTTATTTCTTATAGCAGGACAAACCAAATGGCCCCATTCAAATATCCACTTCTTTCTTTTTTGAAATTTGCTTCACAATTTCCATCAAGATTAAAAATTTCTGACTGGGGAATTGGTTTAACCATTAGGTAGAGTTTGTTGCCAGACTAAATATCTGCAGTGGTTTAGGGAAGCATCAGTGGGTCTTTGAGGTCTCTTTTCTCAATTTAATCTGTAAAAACCCCCAAATGCTGCTTTGTTTCAGTATCAGTGAAGTGTTTTGGCAAAGACTTCAGCCAGATTTTGTAGCCTTTCCACCTTTTCCCTCAAATTCCTGCAATCAGGCTGTTTTAAATGCTGATATCTGATCATTCCTCTATTAATTTCCCCCAAAACATTTCTTCTCAGGAGCAAAAGGTGATTAGAACAGCAGAGTCACCTTTAAAAGCTCCTATTTAGAAAGTGAGAAATCCAGAATTGGATGAGGATTTCAATTGTGGAAAAACCCGGCATTATAAAAATACTTTTAATGTTCTTCTGTTCTTCCTATTTGTTTCAAGTAGATCACTTTAGGCTTGGATGTGCGTGGGATATTTCCCACCACCAATAAATGGGATGCAGCTTAAGGGAGTCAGAGCAGGCTTTTACCACCCAGCTGCTGCTAAATACTTCTTAAATTTTTGATTTAATGACCAATATGGATTTGCATAGAAAAAAGCAGCAGAAGGAGGAAAAATGTAGAAAATTTCATGTGTGTGTGGATCCCACTACTATAAATAAAGGTTTCCCTGTGCACCACAATCAAAGGAGGAGCGTGGCAGTTTTGGGTGATATTTCAGCATTAATTTTTAGTATCAGCCAGGCTCTTGGGTTTAATTCTCTTTTTCTTCCTCACCAAGCACTTTCTTTGTAGAAATGAGACGAAATATTGGTGTGGTGTTGTGAGCTGAAGCAGTTCCAGACTCAAGTGTCAGGTGTCCATCCTGAGCCTTAAAAGGATGAGATTAGGAAAGTAATACCTAAAACTCCTCATTGCCTTCTGGCTTTTGAAATTGGTGGTTCTCTCTGGGCTGTGTTTAAAAGATTTTCCTCCTCCACCACGACTGTTAAAAGCATTTTCCTTTGCCCACCCTCCTTTTAATGAAAACTGATGTTGTCGCAGGTTCCCCCGATTCCAGGAGCTGTTTCATGGAAGACTTTGGAAAAAACGTTGTGAAATTGGTGGTAAGGACCCTGTTTCCAGAGAGCTGGGGGTCTCTGAGCTGTAAAAGGCATTTCTAGGTGGTGGTTGGGCTCAAATATTGCGATTTTTACCTCATGTGGACTTGGCTGGGTCCCGAAGAGGACTGGGAGCTGCCGGAGGGAGCCTGGCTGGAATGGGGAGATGGATTTGTCCTACTTAGAGGTTGAGCCCCTGTTCTTGCTGGCAGGGGGTTGTTTTGTTTGGTTGTTTTGATTTGGGAAGCGATGAAACAAAGGCAGCTACAAGCAGGCCGTGCTCGTTACAAAAGCATATTTGTAAAGATATTTACTGATAGGAACTAAACAGAGCAGAAAAGAAATTAAATTTCTTTTTCTGGTCGTTCAGGTGCTTTTTCCCCACTGCCTTTGCTGCACGTGAGTCCGTGAGAGGAATTCAGATTCATTCTATTCAATCTATGATTTTAGGGCAGGGTAATTTCTTCTTCAGTTTTAAAAAAGAAAAAAGAACCAATCTTGTGTGGCAGCAAAGCGGGGTCTGATCTCACCATTTCAGTGGATATAAAACCTCCTGTCTTGAGCATTTCTGTCAGGACCCCTTGGGGAAAGTGGAGGGGAAGACAGGAAAAACAAAAAGATACAAAGGCAATTTTTGAAATTACATTTTAAAATGCCTTTTAATGAGCAACTCTGCTAAAAGCACCTGTCATTTCCTTCCAAATAAGTTATCCTGGAGGTTTGGTGGATGCTTTGCAATGGTTATTCCTGCATTAAGAGTCCTGAGCATGCAGTTTCCAGCGGAAATCCTATTGAAAATCCTTCTGGAAATGCAGGTTCCTCACAGGGCCAGGGGATTTTTCCATCTGTGGGTAAAAATCACCCCCCAAACCTCCTGCTCCCTGAACAAGGTCCCACTTTGGATCAGCCAGAGCTGTTCTGACAGCACTTTTGACCAGCCACACGTCAGTGTTGGCCACAAATGATATGAAATTCCCAAAAAATCAGACTTTGCAGCTTCTTTGTTGGCTGGAGAAACTGGTTACTTCCATGTGAAACAACGGGGAAAAATGGGCAGACTCTAATCTTCGTTATTTTTAATAGTTTAGCTGCAAATAGGCAATTTCCCCCCAGAACTGAAAGCATTCAGGAAGGTACACAAAATCTATATTTTTCAAGGTGATTTGGTCTATAGTGTAGGGAAAAGGACAAATAAGTGGAGAATTATTGTGAAAAATTTTAGGAAACATTCCTTGTGCAAGTCTTGTCTCTAATAACCTGTAACTGAGGTTATTGCACTTGTATCTGTATTCTCACGTGGAATAAATATATTCTGCTTAGTTGAAGTGTAGAGAGATTTTTAGTCTTGTTTGAGCATACCTAGAAAAAGGAAAAAAGCGCTTTTTTCTGTCTTTTTAGCATCTTCATTCAAAATAAACTGCCTCAAAACTATGATGCTGAAAAACAAAGGAGAGAGAACAGCTCTTAAAGGAAATGCTCTTAAACATAAGGATATGAGATAATGAAATGGGCTACTGGGATAAGCATATTTATTGGGTTTGTTATGTATCAAATGTAACAAAAGTAAAGTGTCTGAAGAACTCCATGTGTGGTTCCTTCACACTCTTTGATCACACAATTCCCCCTTTAATTCAGATGCAGTAGAGCTTAAGTGGCTTCATTGATGTGTTAAGTGTGGAATGATTTTTGTATAAAATTAAAAAAAAAAAAAGAAAGAAAGAAAAAAAAAAAAAAAAAAAGACCCCATTATGTGTCCAGAAAAGCCTTGTGTGCACTTGTTTATTGAGACAGGAAGTCGGTTTCCCACACCGAACAACGGTGCTGAAACACTGAAAAATTGTGTAGGGAAGAAAAGTAAAGGAAACTTAATTTTCTACCTGGCAGAAATCGGCCTCCGGAGGAAGAAGTAGACAATGAGATTGGGCTTAAAGTGAATAATAGAGCCTGATTGATTTTAGGAAAATGCTCCACACCATTTATAGAGGGGGTTCATGTGCTGCTTTTGTTAGTAAAATGTGAGGCTTTGCTACAAGCTCTTTGTAGAGAGGCTGCTGCTGCTGCTTAAGTGTTGCTCCAGCACGGCAGTGCCCAGAGCAGCACACACCCGGCACAAGGGCTGTCAGGTGCAAACACAGCATTTAAACAGACACCAAAAATAAAAGAACTACTTTTAGGTCATTTCTTAGCGGTTTATCACCGACAGAAATCTACGGGAGGCTCTTTGGAACAAAGCCTTGGGTGCTGCAGTGGTGTAAAATCAGGAGTGTTGCTTTTATCCGAGACAAAGGAGCGACTCCCCGCTCCTACACCTGATACCCAGGCTCTTCTAGGAGACCTGAATTTTAATATTTAAACAAGAAAAAAATGAATCAAACGGGAAGGTTTTTAGGCTGGGGGTTAATGTGTATTTACTCACACCTAGGAATTTTAACAGGAATAATATCAGGGTCTAATACCAGATGTATCCCGGTCTCCTCTTTGGCCAGGGAGCGTTATGGGCTGAAAGTGAAATATTGAATACAGACATTTATTGGTGTTTCAGAAGCAGCTCTAAGTGCCCACAAAGGTCAGAAGTGCAGCAGGCCCAGTGCTGTGGGCTCAGAGCCCAGAGTTTTAATCGGAGGAAGCAAACCCAAGGTCTGAGGAGCAAGACTGGCACAAAGACGTGGAGTGAGTCGCCAAAGGTCACGTCATTCATGGGTAGCAGCGACCAGGCTAAAGATCAGAATTTACAGGTTCTGTATGTTGCTGAAATTTCATATTTCCTGGCTTTTTTTTCTGGGTTTTTCCAGTAAATAATGATGTTTTCTCCCTCTGCCACCGTTGTGTGCTTTTGTGCTCAGTGCTGAGGTCTCTTTTCGCTTTGGAGCTTGTAAAAATGTGTGGTTTCCTCGGCTCTGCTGCCAAACCCACGGCTATTCAAAACAAACAAACACAAAAGCCCTCCCAAATGCAGAGTGGGCTTGGCAAATATTACCTTGAGGTGGATTTGTGCAAAATGGTCATAGGGAAAAAAACCCAGACCTTCCCTTCGCCCCGAAACAGGGTCTGCAGGGCCTCAGGGACAGCCCCCCTGGCTGTGTCCCTCTGGGGTGAGCAGCACTGCAGGGCACTTGTTCCTTTTGGATGCCAAACCTCCCTCCCAGATCTGTGTCCTTATAGATCTGAACTTCAGGATTTTTACCAGGCTCTCTTTAAGCCTTGGAAGGCAGGACTTGGAGGGGAACAGCACTTTTTTTCTTCCCGCTGGCACACGCAGCTCCCCCTTCCATAACTCTGCTCTCTCAGAGCCTTTTCCAGCCCATATAAAACTCTTCTTCCTTTCAGCACCATCTCCCCACACCCAGCACATTCCTTTCATGTGCACAGAGCGATGGCCTTATCTCTCACTCTCGCCCTAATTATGAAATGTGTGGTATGTTGCTGCTCCATGAGAACAGAGAGAGCTGCAACTGGGCAGAAGTTAAAGGACTCTTCTTATTGCTCCTCAGGCAAGTCAGGGTCAGGATAAACTGGCAGTCCCTGGTTGTTTGGGTGGGGTTTTAATTCCCTTTTCCTTGAGAATGACAAAAGATTGAAATTATCCTTAAATCCATAAGAAACATCTTGATTTAAAGGGTGGTTTAAAGAAGACTGTTCGCAGGGAGCAGACCTTTCCAGCACTGAGGTGTTCATGCAGTTTGTTCCCAGCTGGCAGACACCGAGGCAGCACTGAGGATTTGGATGTTGAGCTCCTGAGCTCGACCTGGGGCTCTGGCTGTCGTGGTCTTGCTGCATCTTTCCATCAGCACAGATTTTTCCCTCTGTTCCCGGGAGCTGCAGGACCTCGGCGTGTAGCAGGAGGCTCTCTGTGTCTGGCAGGCATGTGGTCCTTAAAATGCAACTGTCAGACACTTTGCAGTGGGGTTTTCAAAGAGGATGACTACTGGCTTATGTCTGCTTCCACTGAAGCTGTCTGGAGCAGCAAGGCAGCGAGGCTGGGAGATGCATGCCTTTGAAAATCCCACTGTGAAATGCCATGGATCGGAAAGCTCCGGCGGAATCGGGCAGAACCCCCCCTCTTCCCCAATTATTTGAAAACATAAGCTAGACCACGTTAGCCTGGTCATCCGTTGAGAAAGAGGAACATATTCGTGACCTGCCATCAATTCCTGCTCGTCCTGACCCTCCCCCTAGCCCCACTTTGTCAGCCCTTAGTGAACCAAAAACTGGCTTTTCTGATTTGAATCATGATTCAGCCTGATGCGATTTGAAATGCCTGAATTCTTAACCCCCTGCATGATGGGATTTTATCTAATGGAAATGCCAGCAGCCTTTAAGTCAGGCATGGCAGCGTCTTGCCAGCCTCTATACCCAGCATGCTAAATAAATGATAAATATTGTTGCACATATGTTACATCTGTCAAAAGTCTCAACATCACGCAATCATTGTGTGGCCTTTATAAGGTGATGAAAGGAGCAAAAACAACAACAAGCCCTAATGCAAACATCAGATAGGCATTAGAGATTCCCTGACAGTGCAAATAAAATTCCCAGTTAGGGAAACAGGCTTCTGAGGAAAGGAGATATCTTTGTTAGGTAAGGTAAAGGGCTGAAAACACTGGATATGCTGTGAATTCAGAGCTTCTCCATCAGGTCAAGCATCCCCCAGCTCCTCTCTTGTCCTTATACTGCTGTGGGAACTATTTGCTATTTTCATTTAAGAGGTCCCAGGTTCTGCTTTTATACACCGCATTCAGGTGTGGGAGGAGAAGGGAAGGTAAATAAAGAAAACTCTTAAAGATCTTAAGTGCTGCTGTTACTCCTAAATGTTGCTGTGCAGTCTCACATCACACTGACGTATTTCAGCCTGCTGAAGGTTGCCATGTCCTGTTTAACTCTTCCCCAAGGCAGAAATTTTGAGAGTCCCTTGCTCTGGAAGGGGCAATTGGCCAGTGCCGTGGGGAGCACGAAGGCAAGGCTGTGATCAGCCCTAATGTGCAGGAACCTGCAAATTCCTGGTGTCTCCCAGGTGTGCCGGGGTCACCTTGAAGGGCACCCCACTTGTGCAAAGGCCTCGCTGTGCCCGCGGGAAGGAGGCAGCGGGGAGAGGGTGGGCGAAGGCTCTCGGTCTGCTGAGCCACGGCCCTGCTCCCCTGCATCAGCTGAGGCTGGGGAGGAAGGATGCTGGAGTGCTAATGCATCTTCCTCCCCTCCAGCACAAACCAGCCTCTGCAGAGGAGCAGCTCCTCAGAGGAGCATTTCAGAGGCTCAGGCCCTCCCGGGGGCGGCCGTGGAGGGGACGTGGAGCTGCTCCACCTCTCGCCCAAGGCTCTGCCTAAGGGCAAAATCTCAGCCCACGAAACATATTCCTCTCTCTCTCTCTCCCTCCTGAAAAATAAGGGTCACAGTGGCATTTACCTCGAAGTCTATTAAAAAACATTGAACTCCCAGAGTGTGGCATGTGTGTTTCCTATTAAGAAGGCAGTTCCAGACTAATAACCATTTTTAATGGCTGTCGTTGTGCTTTGCACTAAATGATATCAGCTATTATTGCAGGAGAAAGGCAAAGAAGCCTGGAAAATTAAATGAAATCCTTCTGTGGAAATTTTAAAGGGGATCAAAGATGCTCCCCAGCTTTTTCCTTGAGCCCAGGTGGAGCATTTCCTAATTCCAATGTAAGGGAGGGAACCCTGGAAAAGAACTTCTGAAGAAAGAAGGTATAATTTTCCCTTTCCTCCTTTAAATGAAGGAACTGCTGGAAGCCAGATAATTTTCTTAACACAAATGAGAAGAGAATTGGGTCCACTGAGGCTTGGGAACATCAGTGGATGGTGGCAGAGGGCAGTGGGAGTGGAGTTGGTCAATCCCTCGTCTGCCCCTCCGATCTGATTGTGAGGAAATAAATTCTACTTGTAGGATGTGATTCATTTTACCCTAAAGTGCAGGTGAAAACAGCTCAGGTGGGTTGTACCCCAAACATGCCTGTTCCTCTCCTTCATCTGCAGTAGGACCCAAGGATGATGAGGTCTAAGAGCAAAGAACTTACCTTGAGAAACAAGACAAGGGGGAGAGCCAGGGACAGGTTTGTTGACCTTCCCAATGTGTTTCAAATTAGCTGTAGACTACGAGTGCAAGTTGAGAAAAATTCAAACCAGCCTGATGGTATTGAAGCAAGTCAAATTTGACTGAGGCCAAATGGTTTGTAATTTAGTTTAAGACCATGACTGTGAGGCTTAAAAATCCCAAACAGTGGGTCTTGCTGGCAAGTTAAGCATCTATTAACAACACGGCAGTGAAAGCAGAGGGGCTTATTCTCAGGGCTCAACCCTGCCAGGTTTTGAGGTTCCCAGACCTCCCACCACTTCTGTGGGAAGGGGAGGTGCCCACCATTTTGCAGGATCCAACCCTCGCAGGGATAAATCATCTTTTTCCCCTCAACCTCAGTGGAGTTACCTCCACCTGCAGAAGTGTCCTGGTACCTACAGAGAATCTCTGCAGGTCAGGCTGATCCATTTAGATTATCCTGTTAAAAGATGCAGCCTGTTTTCCAAATGCACACAAATCTAACTAACTTAGCTGCTCTAATTAGCCCCTGCTGCAATTTCCACCATGCTATTAAAATAAGTTATACTCAAATGCAATGAAATGCCTGTAAATCAAGTGAGATTAAAAATCCCTCTGGCTGCAGAGATGTGTTTATCATAAGGGCTTTAACATCCTGGATTTTAAAAAATGCTGCACACTGAGGGAGCCTGGGTTCATAGGGAGGAGCACTGTGTCTTATTGCATCCTCCCATGGAGCTGAACAACCAAGATAGACACAGCTATTGTGTTCTCCTTTGTTTTTTAGCACAAAATATGTGCAAATTCAGTTGTTTATGCTGAAGGTGGGTGTTGTTCTGTGCCTGTTCAGAGCCTCCTCTCTGGTTTTCATTTCCCAGTTGATGGTTGGGTTTGAATGAACCTAGATCTGAAAGGGAACTTCAGAAGATTCTCTGACTTCTAATGAATTTAGTGTTAAATCTTAATTTTTAAAAAAGATTTTCTTAAAAAGGAAAACATTACTTTTAAGTTTTAAACCTAACTTTGAAGTTAAGTTTACATTTGACTAAGGAAAGGAGATAGATCCTTATGTAATAAAAATTACTTTAGGTCCTTTAAGGCTATTTCAGCAAGACTGGGGTATGTCAGGTGAGAACCTAATCCTTGCATTTCTGCCAGTCTTCACTCATCCCTTATTAAGCTTACATTTGATTACTGAATTCCCTACTTTTCTTCTCTTTCAGACCGGATTTCCAAAGGCACGCGCTGCTAGGACAACAGGGGATGGCTTGAAGCTGAAGGAGGGTAATTTAGATGAGATATTGGGAAGAAATTCTTCCCTGTGAGGGTGGGGAGGCCCTGGCACAGGGTGCCCAGAGCAGCTGTGGCTGCCCCATCCCTGGAAGTGCCCAAGGCCAGGTTGGACAGGGCTTGGAGCACCCGGGGGTAGTGGAAGGTGTCCCTGCCCGTGGCAGGGGTGGGACTTGGATGGACTTTAAGGTCCTTTCCAACCCAAGCCATCCTGGGATTCTGTGATCTGTTGGGTTATATCCCCTTGGGTACAGACCCTCTCACATGTATTCCCAGCTCTTTTCCCATTCTGTGTAAAGGCCATGGAGAAAATGGGCCCAATCTCTCTGAAATGCATGAGGAGCTGGGAAGATTTCTCCTCAGTCCAGTTTCTAGAGAGATTAATTGCCTGGCTGAGAACCAGAGAGGGAAGGCAGTGGCTAATCTTCAACCCAACCTCCCTTTCCAACATCACAGGAGAGCAAACCAGTTATTTTACGCTGTTGCTCCTTCTGTTTATTCTGGCTGAATCCTCGCATCCCTCCCCTCCCGCCCCGCGTTGCTATGTCACTGCAGAGCCTTCCTCTCCACAACAGTTGTGCAGAAATCACTTTTCCTCTGTCATTCCTTTTCGGCAGCAGCAATTTGTTATTCCCCAGGAATAGCTGCAGCCCAGCACCTGTCGTGCAGCCCGAGAGGAGCCCCACAAAACAGAACTGCTGTTCGCAGCACTGGACCGGGATCCGCTCGGGGGTATTTTTTTTCCCCCCGATAGAATTCTCCTTCTGTTTTACCAGACAAATAATCTGTTGCGACTCTTATTGCTTCTTATCTTTTGCAGCTTGGATCGGTTCCATGCACCATTTTGTTCTCAGAGATGCCTAAGCTGATTCTTCAGCGCCAGCCAAAACAAATGAGAGTCTTGGCTGGCGGCGTGGCAGCAGCAGCTGGTTCCACTGTGGCTCCTGCACCTAACACTGGGGCAGCTTTGGCTTAGCCAGGATCCTTTTCCCTCCGCAGAGGTCTGGGGAGCAGGCAGGAGGGAAATGAAGCCCTGTAAAGTTGGGTTGGCTGATCTAGGTTTTAATGGATTGGTGGAGGTCTTTATTAGAGTCTTTATTAGTCTTTATGTAGCGTGTGTTGTCCCAGGGCATTTGTCAAAACAGCCTTCAATGGATAGAGCAGAACACTGGGAATTGAGGCAGGATCTGTCCCAACACCCACCTGCTGTGTGACTGGGAGTTTTCCCTGCCTTTCCATTCCCACTCAGGCTGCCAGAGCTGGAGCTGGTGTGGCTGTACAAACCCACATAAAAGGTGCCTGGGCCCACCTGGGCCCTACGAGCACTGGCGCAATGCAAATTCTCGTATATTGTCCAGTTTATCAGCCCTGGTACTTAGAGCGGGTCGTACAGGAGATTTGTAATGTCCGCAGTGAACACAATTTGAGTTAGAAAAACAAAGAGAAGGTGTAGAGGCGAGACGGTGGTTCATGAATAAAGAGTGCAACAAAAAACCAAGGCCCAGCAAGTTTCTTTCTTTGAAAAGTTGGGATCTCGCCTCAGTGTGGATCTGAGCTTCCTGAAGCTGCACTACCGGTCACTGCTACACAGGTCTGAAGCTGCTGCAGGAGCTGAACAAGTTTTGAACTTCTCTTTCACAGATTGAAACCTTCTTTCAAGCGCTCGTGTGTCCCTTCCCTTTTTCCTAACCATTCCAGTCCAGGTGAAGAGCTTGTAACTGGAAAAACCAGATGGGTTTGGGGGTTGCCTGTGACTTCGGGCGAGTTCCCTGGTCTTTTATTGATTATCCTTAACACCTCACTTTTGATAATAACATTTTCCTACAGCTTCTGTAGGGCTGTTGTGGGAAGAAGATAAAACTATCAAGGTGTTCGGCTTGGTGTAGAGACCGGGAAATTATAATGGATGGATGGATGGATTGATAGATGTGTTCTCCGTGTAACATGGGAAGGCCAAGCTGGTCAAAAACTTCTAGACACACTGTCTCTGCTGAGCTGAAAGAACATTATGTCACCGTGAAAATGCCATGCATTTTAGTTTAAAAGGACATTATGGCGAGGCTATAATCAGATCTCTTAGTGCCTTAGACAGCTTCAGAACCTGATTCAATAAAAACATGGCTGGACTCCAGCACAATGAGGAGAAGCAGGCTTGCTGTGGGGACTTATCTCTGCCTGCAAAGCCTCTATTTTGGAGCACTTTGGAGCACTTCAGCTCCTCTGATTTTTTTGCTCTTGAACAGGGAGTTTCTGGGGGGGGACATCAAAAAATATAGCAATGTGATATGATGTTTGGGTGGGGAAAGTTAATTGATTTGACAGTTAATCAAAAACTACTAAGGGAAAATCAATATAGAGTAAAACAATCTAGTCTTCAGTTCTATATTGTATTCCCAGTGGCATTGTTGATTGTATAGCATCAATGTCATCTATTTTAGATGGAAATGTTACCAACTATAATGCCACTGTTGATGTTTCAAAACGATTCTAATCTCATTTCAATAATAGCTTCTGTCTCTCTTAGTGACACACGTGCCATAACATTCTTGACTAAATTGACAGCACAAATAACACACTGGGATTTTTTATTATTCGGACCACTGTCTGCATTTTTGATCATTCAGGGTATTGCACAGAAGGAAGGGCGGGCATCTCCCTGAAATCCTCAGGTGAGGGAGTGCCTGGACGTTCCCAGTGCTGTGCTGGCACTTGGAGAGCCAGCCCCTCAGTTAACAGGGATTTGGGGGTGAAGGGGTGACCCCTGAGCTGGAAAGGTCTGGCTGGAGGGATCTCTTTGAGGTCTGGGAGAGTAATTCAGGAAGGGCAAGGTTAGGGCTGAGCTGATGGCCAGGGCTGTGGTTTAACTGCTGGGCTGCGTGCTTCCCCCTGAGGTCTTGAGTCTCTTCAAGTGGACTAAAAAAAAATCCCGCAGGGAAATTCCTTGCTGGTTTTCTGGGAACTCTTTCTTTGCATCAAAGCCTGACACAACGGACTCGGAGCCTCTGGTGTGGTTTTATGGCATATTTTGTTTTCATCCCTCTTTCAATCCAAGAGTGAAACCTAAATGTGCCAACAGCCCACATTCTGCAGTGATGGGCAAAGGGTGAGATGGACACCTCACGATGAATCAGGTCCTCCAGACAAAGCTGGGAGTTCTCAGTTCCTGGATGTCTCATTCTGATGAAATTCAGAGTACAGCTCATAGTCCTTTCAGTGATAATTTGACTTCAGCATTTAAGGAGGTCTCCAGAAATTTTTGTGGGGAAAATTCTGGTCTTGCAGCACATTTATTGTCCTTCCAGCCTCCTGCTGTACCAGGCTGAGCAATGAATGCACTTAAGGCAAAGCACTTAAGCAGATGCTTTGCTGCACACTTAATTTCAACTCCACTGACCTTGACTCAGGCTTAAATTTTACCAAATAAAAAAAGTCACATTGCAGTGAATGGACTTGAAGCCTGCGCTGAATTTTAAACTCAGGCTTTGCCAGAGCACTGCACTTGAACCTGTTTCTGGAGTATACAGGATGTAAGTGGGAACGCAGAAGTAGAATCTTTCCAATAGATCCTTCATTTAAAACAGCTTTCCTCTTAAATTATCAGCTGTGGATTTAAATGGGATGAAAATTTAGTCTTTTCTTTCTGATTTTATCTTTTCTTTCCTCCATTCTTTCACAGAGGAATTTTCCCTTTATTAACTTTTTGAGCATAAAACACAGAAAATAAATGAACAAACAAAACCTGGAGCAATATGTGAGATCTTTAAACTAATTCAGCAGTCGTTATTACTGACATCAGGAGAAAGAAATGCAAGAACACAAATCTATTGCTTTAAGCTGGGATTTTCAGAAGAGCCTGTTGGAGTTTGGCACTCAAATCCCACGAAATCCCCTTTATACTTTTCACTTCTCTTTCTTTTCTTTTAATTTATTTTGCTCTGACATGGGAAAGGCCCTGGTGCGTTTTGTTAGGGGGTGTTATTACACGGTGTTTAGGATCAGCATCCAGGATTGAAGCCAGTTCAGAGCCCTTGTGGAGCACAAACAGGGAGTTCCCTCTCTGAGGATGTCATGTCTGAGGAGAGGTGGGAGGTGCTGGAGCCAGGTTTAGTATTTAACATTCCAGGTGTTGGTTGTCCAGAGAAGCTGTGGCTGCCCCATCCCTGGAAGGGTCCAAGGACGGGGTTTGGAGCAACCTGGGATAGAGGGAGGTGTCCCTGCCCATGGACTGCAACTGGGTGAGCTTTAAGGTCCCTTCCAACCCAAACCATTCAGGGATTCTGTGACAGGGAGAAGGGAAACAGGACACAGCAACGGGATGCTTTGCAAATGAAGGGTGAGAGGATGAAGAAGAGGGAGCCATAGTGGAGGACAAGGCAGCTGAAATAAGGCACAGAGGATGGGAAAGGCAGGGCTGTAATTGGAATATTGCCTAATTAGTTATGTTCAAGCGACACCGGTGCTTTTCGGCCCAAGGACTTGTTGTTGTCTGTTCCTCCACGAACCCCTTCAGCCCAAAGACAGAGCTGGTTACCATCAGCCACCTTTGAGCATAATTACTGATATTCCTTGGAAGATGAACATGAACTGTTTGGTGACACTTTTCCTGGTGCCTAGTGTAGTGTCCTGCAGGTCCCACGTTCCTAATTAAAGCGAGCAGCCATATCCCATTATCCTGAACTCCGCTTCAGGAGGGGTACAGGGGACCTGCCTTCTTATTTCCCAACAACTTGTGCTTGTATCCCAGCAATATTTTTGCAATTTGTGGCAAACCGCCCTATCCTGTTGGGACAAGGCAGTCTGATTGATGCTTGCTGTAGTTAAGCCAGCCCTGAGCTCTGTTTTCCTTTCTTTTCCCTGACAGAGGAAAATCTATATTTTTGAACACACCCTGTAGAATTTTCTCAGTTTTTCTTCTCATTTTATTACTTAGCAATCACAGCCTCAGCACAAACCAGGGAATATGAACTAGATTCTCTGCCCTGGCCTTCAAAGCTGTGGAAGATTTCAGGACTGCAGCATATCCTGGATATTTGGATTCCTATTCCAGTCCTTCCTTCAGTGTGGCAACCACGGCGCTGATTTGTGACCTCATTACAGTCTCTCTCATGAAGATGAGGTACCAAAATGTAAAAAGCTTGATGCAGCCCCTGAAGTAAGGCTGCTGCTGCTCTGACCTTTTCATTATTCTGCACTTTGACTGACTGGCTATCCCAGCCCTTTCCCACTCGACGAGGAGGTGCAATCACCAGAGGAAGGGAGCTGCTGGATAATCAGCATGCAGAATGCAGAAAAGGTCAGGATAATCCAGCGTTCAGCAGAGATGGATGTGCACATAGGTAATACACAGGCAGAACTTGAGTGTTCTAACCTTCAAAGAAAGTTGTGTTCTTTCTCCTATTCTCTCCCTGCCCAAAGCAACCCACAGACTTGCTATTTTCAAAAATGCAGGTAGTCTTTACAGGTTTTCCTGCACCAATGTTAAAATGCCTTTCCTGCCTTGCTCTCTGCAGGACAGGAGCAACAAGATTCAGGAGGAAATACCAGAAACCTCCTAGCACTCTCTTCATCCAAAAAACGGTTTCAAATATCTTACCTCGGCTCAGTTTTTTACTCTTTTCCCTTAAAAAATATTAAAATCGGTATTACATGAATATTGCAAGAGGAAGCCTGTTAAAAACTGCAGATAGAGGATTGTGAGCTCCCTTTCTCCACTGGTGAAACAATCAGCAAGAGAGAAAAAGGGAAAATGGGAGAGATTTTTTTAAAGGAGTGTTTTGTTCTGTTCTCTCAGCTGCAGGATGGAAGATTTGAAACAATGACCAAGTACTGGTTTTCTTCTGAAAATTTCATGTCCAGATAATTAATATTTCTTGTTATTAACCCTCCTGCAGAGCAGTACAAATTCCTCAGCTGCAAGGAGATGCTCAGGGACAGTTTCACTGTACTGAAGTCGAGATACCTGAATTTTTCACAGGAATTAGATGGATGTACTCGTTCAAATTTACATGCCTAACAGCAGCAGAGGGACATAATTGAAGAATAAAATCTAAATAATATGTAGGAGGAAGCTCCACGTTATTACAAATCAGTTTGGTTTATCTCCATTAATCAAGCTAGAAATCAGTCCTCTCCTTTCTTAGAGGTTCCCTTCACGAGATTCAGAGTAACCCAAAGGGTAGAAAATAATTACCCACAATTAAAGAATGTGCAGGACAAGCCAAGGTCAAGGTGAAGCTCGAGGGAACTTTCATTAGCCACTTGAAGGCAGGTTGAGAGCAGGCTAATAAAAATTCTGACCTTCATTATTTCGTTGTCGGAGAGAAACCCAACCTTGTCCAGCAAAGAGGAGGCTGTTTTCCTCGTGTCATTCCTCATCTGGGCAGTCACAGGGATGATTTTTAGTCACAGCAGAGTTTATTGAACTAAAAATCCTGCAGACTGTTCGCTTCAAACTGAGAGATCATCAAACCTGACAATGAGGTTTTGTAGGAGTTGCTGATTCATTCATGACTCGTTTGCCGTGATTTTGGTTGTCCCTGTCCATCCCTGCTGCCCTGGATTCTGGCATTAGCATTTCCTTTTATCACCTGAGACATAATCCTTCCCTCCTGGTTCTGTCAACACCATTTGCCTTGCTCAGGTCTTCATCCTTTCCCCACATCGATTGCTCCTGTTTGCTTTATGACTTAGTCCTTCAGATGTCTGGGCACAGCTCCTTCCTCAGAGCTCTGCAAGGTCACGGCCGTGCCCAAGCAGCCAAAAACGCAAATATCTTCCCAGTTCCTGGGGGAAAATAGAACCATATTCACCCCCAGACCCAACTCAGTCCCTGAGCCCTTTGGTTTGCTTCCAGAGTTGAGGAGCCTCTACAGCAGTTCTCTCCCTGAAATCACGTTTCTCAGGAAACACTGGAAGGGACAGGATTTAATCTGGGTCTCCTGCTGGTTGGAGGCTGGTTTAGCCTTTGGAATTAGAAATATACAAGCAGAACTGCTTTACATCCCAGTTTAGGTATGGAATGTCATCTCTGGTTTGAATCCAGCTGTTTTTCCTTGGACGGCAGGGTGTCCAAGGCCGGACCCTTTGTTCCCTGGTTTGATCCTTTTTTGGCTTCTAAGCCAGGCCGTGATGCTCAGGTACTGGATTGCTCATTATCCCTGCTGGAGGGCAGGTGGGAGGGTCGGTGTTAATTGTGCCCCGAGGCTGTGCCGCGCTGGGAGCAGGTCCCAGGCCGTCACCACCCACCCGAGCACTACAAACATCACCTCTGCTTTGGCACCTCAAGGTGTTTGGGACAAAACAGCCCAGCCCCCGATATTCCCACGGTCACCGGGCACTAATCCTCAATCCAGGGCCATCGCATGCCACTGCTCCGTAGGAATTGCTGTGTGCTCAGGGATTCCAACCCAGTGGATGGGGCAGGCCATTTCTAGGTGCTCACTGCAGGCTGGAATCTGGAATCACTGCAGTAGCCCAATTCTTATGAAATCTAATTGGCTTTTCTTTTTTTTGAATTTGCTATCCTGCCACAGATTTTATTCCTTTTGCTGCCCCTATAACACCATGTATGGCCTTCCATACTGAATTCTCATCTGAATGCAACTTAACCGTCCCTTTCCTGCAGTGTCACTTTTCCACGAGGGCAGTGAGGGTTGAAATATCCATGTTTTCCTCTCTTTCCCTCCAATCAGCCACCCCACCCCAGCCTCCTGCAGCAGCAGGGCAGATGTCACCTCCTGCCACCCTTTTCATGGAGGCTGATGCCTGTTCACCTCTGTCTTTCTGTGTAACTGAATATCCCTTAAACATTTAGCAGATGGAGAGCTGCAGGGTCTACCAGGAGAGGGTGAAGCCTCAGGACAACCTGACAGTGCCAGGGAAATGGGGATAAATTTCAGAGAGGCCTGGCTACCCAAGAGCTCTGGACCTGATCTATGGTGGAGAGATGAGCACTTCCAAAGGATGATTTACCCTGTCCTAAAAGAGGGGTTTAAGAGCAGTGGGATAAATTGATATTTGGTACCATCTTTTCCTTTGTTGTGTGATGACAGAAGGCTGTAGGTAGATATATATATATATATATATATTTACTTATTTTACATTTGTATTTTACAATCTCAGCTGGCTGAGGTGATGTCCACATTTGAGGGAAGGGAAGCTGGTCCTGCTTTGTTTCATTTATTTTCTGCAACAGTTTCTTTTTTCCCTGTTCTCCCCTGACTTCAGGAGACAATATAGGAGAGATCTATTGCTAAGACAAAATGTCAAATTGCTGTGATTAGATCCAGGTTAAATCTACAGTTTCTTTTAGCCCCACTGGCTCTTCCTCCCCATATTCCAAACACCAAGGGAGAGCAGCTTATGAGCTAAACACTCAGAGGAAAATGAAGGAGCTTTAGGGAGTGAGAACTTGGGGAGATGGGACCTAAATTAATCCCTGCTGTAAATCCGTCATAGTCCTTGACAGATTGGGCTGAGAGCAATGCAGGTGATGAAAAGGAGGCAGAGGCTTGGTGCAGGGTGACTTATTTCAAACCTTTCCTTCTGTGTTGCTCCTTGCTGGTCATGTTCTACATCCCAAGTGTTTAATAATATGGGGATGGATAACAGGGAACTTACTGGTTCTTACTCTTCAAGGGACACTGTCCTTCCAAGAGCTCAGAGCAGATTGCAAAGCAAATTTCCAGAGCTCTCTGCTCCCTTTGATTCCCAGCATCTTCCATTACTGCATTTTATCCCACAACGTCCCCCAGGGTGGTGGGAAGCATCAGAAATGTTCCATGAGTGAGGGGGAGAGGGATGGGTGTAGTGAAAGGACATGATTTGGGAGACAGGGAATATCCTCTGCTCCTCCTTGACCCGTTTTAGAGGCAGGAAAAGCGAAAAGCAGAGATGTGATGCCGCTGTAGGACAGGAAATCTGCAGCCACAGAAGTCCTGAGTCCTTCCCAAGGGATGTGCCTGTGGAGCTCCACCTCGGCTGGCTCCGCAGGGCAAGAACAGGCACAAAACTTGGTGTCACATCAGTGGGAATGCCCCAAGCCCTGCTGTGTAAATCTGCAGTATCTGTGCTTTTGTTACAAGCCAAAGCGCCTGTCCAAGGAGCAGCCTGGCTGCCCGGAGCAGAGGATTTGCCTCGACACCTTCTCTGCCCCGTGACCATTATTGCTTTCCCCCTCTTCCAGAGCAGTAATCTGAATTTCAGCAGAATGGGTACACTAATAATTAATGTGATTAAATGGCAGGTAATTAAACAAACAATTTGACTTTAGCCTCTACTGCCATTTGACTGTAACTGAAGTCAAAATATGATCCTTAACGCCTCCAAAATGAATCTTTCTGTGACTGTTTTCATTGTTTGAAAACAAAGAAGTCTCAGAAGCAATTACAGTGCCTGAACTGCTGCTGTAACAGCCAGGTAAGGGAATGTTCAGGTTTTGATGACCTCCTTCCACATCAGAAACTTGAGTTTATGAGTTATTAATCTCATCTGAGCAAGGCTTGCTTAATCCGTGTCATTGTCCAGACTAGGGTTAAAGAATTCTAAAGTGCCTGGACAGCTGAAATAAAAATTCACTACCAACTTCTGGACAGCCTGACACCAAATAGTTGGTATTGATCCAGAAAAGGGAAATACAAATTATTTAAAGGAAGTGAAGAGTCACAGGTAGAAGAGATCCTCATCTTTTCTAATTGGGGTTTAGGCTACAGAGGGTCAAGCACACACCAGACCTTGTTCCACATTTTCTTACCCAGGATCTGACCCATCCTACAAATCCATTCCAGCAGCTTCAAACCCACCAGAGAATATGAGATTCCAGTCTGTCCTGTTTCCCCCTCACACTGTCACTATTAACACTTAACACACCACGAAGCACCATGATTTTTATGCCAGTCCAGTGCAGGGGGACAGCAGGGAGGCACTGCCAGCTCTCCTGGCTCTTCCCAATCCTGCTCTCGAGGAATGAGGAATCAGCCCCACAATTCCCTCTTTCCAGCCACCCTTTAAAGAAAAGCCCTCCTGTTTGTTCTGAGCATCCTTCCTGAACACTCTGGTTGCTGTCCATCTCAGACTACCTGGCTGCAGCAGAATTAAAACAAAAATTAACATTTCTCCCACAGGCAGACGAATTCATCCTTGCTGTAAATCACCCTAGCCTTTTTTCAGGGGGGGATATTTTTTCCCTTTGGCATCCCTGCACTAGCTGATCTTCTGGTTCCCCATTCTCATGATGAACTTGATAAATCACAGCGTGGCTAATCGTGACACTGGATCCAGGGCAGCTCCAGGGGAGGACCATGAAGAGCTGCCCATGCCCAGACAGCAGGGCTCCATGCCCTGCCATGAGTCATCCCAGCTGCTTGAAGACGCTATCCTTGCAGATTCCCCTTTGGAAGAGGAGTGTGGAGACTGTTCCAGGTCAGCAGTGAACACATCTCCCCCCGGTCTGTAGACAAGGGAGCTCTTTCAGACAAAATCCCTGGTGGAGCTGAGCATGGCACAGCCACGCTCCAGCTCCCCCGGCCAGGGGATAAAGGACACATATGCTGCCACAGATTAGATAGGAAACCAGCATATGGTTCTGCACTGAATCAAGGCAGAGACAAATTTGCTGGTCTGTCTGGTCACAGGACAGGTGCCTGGCGTGTGCACGAGGTGTAGGTGCACACAGGCCAAAGGTTTGCCCTGCTTTGGAGCAAGGAATCCCAGCCAGGGCGGAGTGACAGCAACTGGAGATGAACGGCGCTGGAACTGAGAGCATCATTTCAGGGAGTGAACATCATTTCAGTGGAGTTAGTGCTGATTTAGGAGAGAAAGTGCAGGTCCAGCAGCTCCACAGCCTCTGCTTGGTGTGTTCTGTACAGACTGAATGGGTACAGGCACACAAACACATGGGATTGCAGCACAGCATTCCAGAAAGAGGGAATGTTTAAATCTCACCTAAAGCCATGGGAAACACTACCTTTTGTTTGCCTTGCAGTGGAAATCAAACGTTTTCTAAATAGTCACCGTTTTATTTCTTAATTTATTTCTCTGATCTTTTCCTTTCCCTTGCTATCAGTTTTATTGCCAGTTTGCAGACTCAGGTTATTTCTTGAAGTGGGGTTTGGATTGAGTTATTCTCCCTTTCCCTTTCCACTGCTGATCCCTGACAAACTCAGCTGCAGGATGCTGACTGTCCCACAGATAAAAGTTTCAGACCCTGGTACCTGAAGGTAACCCCGGCTGGACTGGTCCTGTCCTGTTAATTCCTTGCTTTTCCTGCTCCAGTGGCTGATAAGCCACTTCTGGCTGTCTAGTTGTGTTATCCTTTTATTTTTTAATTTCAAGGAACTGTTTGCAGTTCAACATTTGGCTGCAAACTCATTAAATGTGAGAGAAAGGCCAAGGGAAAAGTTTATTTGTGCAGTGAAGGAAGAGGGATGATGGTGAAAAATCTCAACATCGTGCCTCTTTTAGTACATTTTTTTTAAACTTTGCAGGAAAATTAGACATCTGAAATGGTGATTGGCCTGATGAACTTCATCCTCTTGCTTGGTGCAATCTCAGTGCTCTGAGAGCAGGAGGAGGATGGGGAAGAAACATCTCTGAAAGGACACGCGTGATGCTGAGCTCCAAAGAAAAAAGTTGTGAAGGGGAGGTGTGAAGTCCGGGAAGTGGAGGATCACAGACTAGTCATTTCAGTGCCAGCCAATGGAAAATTATTGGGAAAAAAAAAAAGAAATTGAACCAAGTATCTGTTCACACCTAGAGGGTAGCAAGGAGGAGAATAAGACAGCAGGGATTTGTCGGGCAAATGGTGCCTGAGCTGGCTGAGCTCCTGCTCTGCGATACTCAAAATAAATCCACATAAAATCAGGAGTCACAGACAAATTCACAGGCAGGTTATGGGGGATACTTCAAACTTTTTATGGCACAAAAATGATAGTAAGATCTGCCTTTGAAACCACACTGATTCCATGTCAGGACAGTTCAAGGGCCTGTTCTTCAAGGCCCTCTGTGAAACTGGGATGGCTGGACCAAAAATCACCTCCTGAGCCACAGATCACTGGGACAACTCCACTCCTCCCAGGAAATGTGTGTGACAGGACCAGGAAAAAGCACTCAAGAGCCAGTGATTAAAAAAAACCCCAACAAACCAACAAACAAGATTGGCTAAAGCAGGGAGTTTATTCTGAAGTGTTTCCAAAAGGCCACACATCTTTGTTTCAGTGGTGAAAATCCCTTTTTAAAAATGATTTTATTTGATCATTTAAACGCTACCAATTTCTGGATGCACTAACCACAAATTTGCTAAATTCCTGAGCTAATGAAAGGCTGGCTTGCTTTGACATGAATGGGAGTTTTGTTTGAGTAACAATCCAATAAGGACTTGGCCCAAAGATAGCAAGGAAAACATTTAGATGTTAAATATGTATTCAGAAGACCTTTCTTCAAATCTTTTCTCTTACAGTAACAGGATAGGAATTGTGTTTTCCAGAAGGGACAGTGCATTGAGATGCCCAGCACCTCTCAGCATTTAGCAGAGTGAGCAAGAAACTATGCAAATATTTTAGTTTAGAAATACTTGTAGCTCCTTTTCAAACAATGAAAGCCTCAATTAAAGCCAGATCTCTGTTATTTAAAAATTCCAGCCAGCAACTGAGAGAGAGAGAGAGAGAGAGTGTTCCATTTTTTTCTCCTCACTCTCAAACATAAAGTCCAGGGTATTTGAGAGTCAGGAAAATTGTGTTTAACATTAAAACTGTGAGAGCTGAGAAGGCTGAGGCTGTGATTCTTATCTTCTAAAGAGTTTTGCAGTCATCAATACCTAAAGTAAGCTGGAGTACAAGAAATAGGTGACCTTAATAGATATAACTCTGTATGGGTTCATTGTACCATGAAATTAAATTTTTAATCTGAATTGATGAACAAAAATGCTGGTTTGATCCTCCCCACACACAATAGTTTAAATAGTTTGGTAACTGTTTCACTTCCAGAATGGAGCTGCACAAACAAGGTCAGCAACAGAATAATCCACTTCATGGGCCACGGGCTGGGGTGATCCAGACACAAAAAGGTCTCGGGGACTATTTTTGCTTGGTTAAATAGTTGCACGCAAGGTTTAGGATTATTGGGGAAGGTAAAATGATGTTCTTTTGCTTCTGGTAATTAAAAGCATAGGGGTTAATCCAAAGTCACTAAAATCTGTGGGCACTGAGTCTTTTGATGGACTTCAGTTCCAAGCTCCTGGGTTTTTTCCCGGTGGAAGCCACTGGTTTTGTGTATAATCACATTCAGCAGCACCTTATCCCCTGAGCTCATCCCATTTCAGCAAGCTTCCTTTAAAAGTGATGCAATTCCTCCACGTGCACCTTTCAAATACTGCCAGGCTGAATTCCAAGCAGGTCTGTTGGAATTGCTGGTTTTTGGTTTATGAGCCCTTGATCCCAAAAACACTGATATAAGTGCAGAAACTGAAATAAAGGTATTAATAGAGGATGACATACAAAAAACCCCAAACAAACCAAAACAATCCTCCTCCCCCCCCCAAAAAAAACAGAAAAAAGAAGACTTTATCTTCATTATTTCATTTTTAAAAGCCAACTCCAAGTTCATCAATATTAAACACGATCCTCACTCCATCATCTTATTTACAGCTTCTTCTTCCCTTAAAATTGCCAACAGGGATTTGACAAATAAAAACAAATGGCGGGGGGTGGGGGGAAATCATCTTTTCGTTGGACTAGAACCTGCACTCAGATCTGCTGGTCAGCTGAAGCTGTCAGGAGGGCTGGAGGAATTATCTGCTATTATCTGCCGAGCAAACACCATCACAGAGTGAAAACTGATGCCGTGGCATTTTTTATAATGCAAAAGGCCCTCACTCCTGAGTATTGGAGCCAAATGTTCTGCCATGGCCCTATACAATAGCCCTCTGTGACAATAGCTCAGTATTGAGGTTGTTATGAAATCCAGGCTATTTTGGGAGGGCCCCATTGTTCCTATTTTATATGTGCTGCAGACTTGTGTCTCGCAAAACACGGAATTCATTGCAGAAGTTGCTGAAAAAGCTGAAGGTTTGGTCCCCACTGAGAGGGGAGAAGGGTCTTTCTGCCAGGCAGGGCCTCGGGGACAGCTCAGGTTTGTGGGATCATCATTCCCTGGTGTGGGAAGAAGCGGTGTGAGAGCTGCCAAGCAAAGCTGATGTTCAGCTCATCACCCTTTTTGCAATCCCTTCTGGAAGTCCCAGTGCCCATCCTGGAGGAATCTCACCTTCTTTGAGACTTCTCAGGGGAACATCTCGTTTATCACCATTCCCTGAAGGAGGACATAAACCAGGAAATATCCAGCTCGTAGAACTCTTTAATTTCCTGAAATTGGGTGGTTTTGTCCCCATAATGAAGCTGCCTCATTGCTGGCATCAAAGAGGAGGGGCTGTTCTCTCATGGCCTGGTTCTGCTCTCCTTCCTCTCCCAGAAGACGAGGTCAGGCCAATAAATTTAACACCATGATTCATCAGACAGGAGAGGATTGTGTGCCCTCCATTTTCACCATTTTCATGTGTGCGTTCCTTATTTTCACCATGGAAAGAAGGATCCTGAGGGAGAAGTGACTGCAAAGCCAAATTTTAATGGGATGCCTCATTCCTGCAGGAGGCCCCTGTCCCTGAGCGTGGCCATGTCCCAAAATTGCCCATGTCTCACCTTGCTCTCCCTGTGCAGACCCATTCCTGACTCCAAAGCTGCATCAGCTCCACAGATCCTTTCCAAATTGCCAGTTCCTGCTGTGACATTCCTTAATTTAAGTTAATCATTTCAGGGAAATCAACAATCTAGTGATGTATTCAGTTATAAGTAAGGGAATTCTAACCCTGGCCTGTTTTAGAGATAAAACCAAGTAGCCAAGGATTTTGTGGGGTTGTGAGAAGTAGAGAATATTGAGAGGAAAAGGGTATTTCCCCTACCTGCTTTTACTAGTGGGCCTCTATACAGTAAAAATAGAAATATGAAAATAAAATAGAAATATAACAGAGAGTAAAAATTCAGCTCTAGAAGTTGAATCAGAACTACTACATCATCAGAAGTTAGATTTATTTGAGCCCATGGAGATGACCATAAGAAAAGGGGGGGGAAAAGCCTCTTTGCCTCATTTCTTTAGCTTTCTCTGGATTATTATTTTCTCCTATTTTGTATGTTTCTAAATTTCAAAACTCTCTGCGTGCTTATAGACACATCCTTCCCGAAACCAGGCACTCCTAATCAGATTGATAAGTGAACGGAGCTGGTAGAACAACCCATGAGGTCTCCTAATCTTAGTCCTGGTTCCACAGAAGAAACACCTTTCATTATTTCAGACTCTTTGGTCACGGTTCCACAGCTCAGCACAGCTGGGAGCAGTCCAAGCCTGTCCCAGTCCACAGAAACTGTGGATTTGTGCATCCTCATGCAGTTTTGCTGAAGTTCCTGTAAGTTTGGACAGTCAGCCTTTCCCTGCTGAGATCAATCTGGGTAAATTTAGAGCTATTGAACCTCATTAAATATGCATCGATGCTTGTTCCGAGTGCATTTTTTTCCCTTTTCCCCCCCATTTAAACCAATTCCAAGTTTGTGCACAGAATGCAGATCAGCAAATGAGAGGGGGTGAGGAGCTCACAGACAGATAATGTTGGTTCCTGTCTCATCCTTTCATTTTAGGAGGCAGAATGAAGTGACAGGGAGCACAGCAGTGGCTCGTTCTCCCGGTGGCAGAACCTCCTGCAGGTCTGGGAGCACCCATGGAATTTAGGGATGCACAGAGCCGGGGTGGAGCACGCAGGGAGGAATATCTGTTATCAGATGTTGATGTCTGAGCTCAGTGCAGGTGAAGGGAGCTGGACTGACAGCTCCTGGGAAGCTCAATATGTTCCCACACGCAGCTCAGCGTGACAGTAGCAGGATGCAGGCGGGAGCTTCCCCAGTCTGCCGACTTCCAGGGGGAAGGGAGCATTCCCAGGCCTCTCTCAGCTCCCTCCCGGGCTCCGGGTGATTTCAGGGATGGCAGCACTTGACGTGCCTGTGTTGACATGTGTGTGTTTGCACAGGTGCTCCACCTCTGCTCTCCGCTAATGTGCTCCATGTCCCGAAGAAGCAGCTGGAGATGCTCACCTGGAATGAATCAGGTCCTGCTGGAGAAAAACTGAGCTGTGCTGCTTCGTGCTGGCCGAGGACCAAAGCCAGACAAATATATGTGTGTGGTTTATCTATTTTGTGAAATTGTCTGAGGAATGGCTTGCTTTGGAAGCTCACCAGCCTTCCCAGCCTAAATTTGGAGTGCTTCCACGTGCCAAAACTGTTCTAGGTGAAGGACTGTGCAGTTGCCTTCCAGACAATGCTCACATCCTCTATGGACTGGAACGCTGTAGCCCCAGTTATTTAAAAAACAGCTGCAATCTGCAACATCACAGCATTTTATGTCCACTCTGAGTGCTTTATTCTCCAAGGAGAGTCTTTTTCTTTTCTCCCTTAGGCCCCCAACCCAGCATTTAAACCCAAGGAGGCAAAGCCTGAAGGGTCCCCACCTATATCTAATCACGGGAATCGCTATTGCTTAGTATTGATATTGCCTTATTAAATCAATTAGCTGAGCATTTCAGAAGCTTGTTAATGCTTCTAGAGTGACTTCTAATGAGGGATAATGATAACAAGCATGGAAGGTCTCTGGTGAACTTTAGATAATGATGTAAATCTGAGAAAGGTCAATGGTATCCGTGGATTCAATGATGGCCATGCCATTTCCGTTCATTACCTAGTTCAGCTTTTATTTTCTCTTCCCAGGCCTTTTCCATCTGCAGGAAGAAGTTCCTTATCCAATCTAGAGCCCCAGCACTTGGAGCACAGATTGACTTAGCCATGAAATAAATGAGGCTGAGCCTTAGTGCTCCTTGTAATGAGCTCAAGTCTAGACAAGAACAAATCAATTAGCAAAAGGAAAGCAGAAACAACAGGAGGCACCACATAGTGACAGTGTTTGCATTTACATAGCAAAACATTCCCCCAGAAGATCCCAAAACAGGGGTCTGGACTTTGGCTGGGGAAAGGATAATGCCAGAGGGAGGTGAGATCAAACAGAAAAACAAAAAGGGGTCCTGGAGGGAGGCAAGAATTGGAGAAATTCTTTGCCAGAACTGGGCTGGGAAGTTCAGGTGTGACAGCAAGGTCTGGAGCTGTCATACCTGAAATTTTGATTAAATTTTAGACAAAGTTTAAATCTTGATTTTGCTATCAAACAGGCATTTGTCATAGAAACATCACTAATGTGTCTGTGCTGCCTGATTTCTAGTTTGTCCCTGTCCCTGTGTCCCAGTTGAGATATATATCTAGAGAGAGATACAGATATAGATATATAGATATACATTGTGCAGATATTCAGACAAGCCCACTGAAGTCAGTGCAACACTCAGCTCACACAGGAGTGCAAACAAGGATTTCCAGGGGTACAAAACCCTGGAAGTGAGCTGGGAGAGGCCCCAGTGCAGGATGCCACAGGAGGCCTTGGTTGGAGGCCTCATGCCGCTCTTGGAGGAGGCAGATGTGAAGGCAGGGCGTGGCAAGAGGAAGGGCTTTTCCCCCCCATTGCAGGGTGTCATTCTGATGTGAACATTGTTTTTCTAAAGAGCCACAGAAGTAGCTGGAGGGGTGAAGTGAGTGTGTCTCAAGAATTGTCTATTTTGGAAAAAGGAGATGGCTCCATGCTGGCACTCCACTGGTACCTTCGGGAGATACCAAAAGGCCATTTAATCCACTAGAGATAAGCATAAAAGCCTATTACCAAGCCAGGCAAACTCAAAATGGAAACAAAGTGCACTTTTTCATTTTTTTTCCTGAAGTGAGGGTGATCACCCAGGGCAAGAAGCTCCTCAGTGGATCAATAAACTGCCTCTTGCAATTGGTGAGGGACTCCAGAGCACCAGGAGGTGTGGCTGGCCTCACCTGTGGGCTCCCCACTGCCCCCACTGCTCTGCTTAAACTCAGATTAGAGCCCCCTCAAATTCCCCTAAGCTTTGTGTGGGTAGGTATCCTGCTCTCCCTGACCTGGAGACTGGTGTTCCCAGATGGATCCTGGACTTTCAGCATCACCTCACCATCACTGCAGCACGAACTGCATCCGTGCCTCAGTTTCCCCATCTGCTCAGCACACCCCATTCTGCTGGAATTCCTGGCCTGCCGGGTGCTGTTATGAGGATTAATAATTAACGACGAGGTTTTTAAATCTGGGCTGCCTCTCCCCAGTTCAGAGCGTTGTTCCGGGCTCGTGCAGAAATCAAAGGAGGCACAAGGTAATTGTAAATCATTTTCAGGAAGTAGTTTTATGCCTTTGGTGGAGAGATGTGTGGAAGGGAGAAGTATTAAACAGAATGCTTTCCCTTCTGATGTTCTGAGTCTGAAAATCACCTCCTGATTATCAGTGCAAATATTTGCTCTTTGTTTATTATTCTGGATCTCTTTAAGATTGAAGAGGAAGGAAGGGAAGGAGGAATGGCTGGTGAGAGGGGCAGCTGGGAATTATTAAATAGGTAAATAAAAGGCCAGTCATCACATGAATCACTCCAGATCCCAGGCTGGAAAGATCCCCAAGCTGGTGAACCCCTTGCCTTGAGCACAAAGTGACTGGAGTGGAGAGATGTGGCACCAGGCTCTTCATCTGCTCCTAATTTTCAAGCTGCAGCTTCCAATGGGATGGGATAAACACCTTGCTGGAGCTCCCTGGGCTTTCCCAGGTATCATTTTCAGTGATAAGCTGCTTCCCCAGGAGCCTCCCCCAGTCCTGCCTTCATCTGAAATTCCTTTCTTGAGTGATTTATCACAGGTTTGTCTGAATAGCTGCATTACTTTTATATATATATATTTATTTATTTATTTATTTATACACACTACATATATGTAAATGCACACTATATACATATATACACCATATAATTAGAACTTCAGAAGTTCTTATTTAAAAGAAACACCCAAAGCAACCCAAAATAGCCCACAAAACCCACACAGCATTGCCATAGAGCATCTGTTGTCTTCTCCCTGAAGAACGTATGAAGAATAAGAGTTGCTTCATGGTTTGGATGAAATTATGTATCTTTATTAGGTTTCTCTTCTCGGGAAACAATTTATTAGACACAAGAATGTTATGTTATACTACCTCCTCCTTTTTGCCTGGGAATTTACAGTTCACACACTGCACCAGCACATAAATCCAGTTTTATTTCTCAATTTATTCACCTGGAACTAAGTGGATTAAATCTTTTTTTTTCCTTCTCTTTTTTTTTTTTTTTAAAGGAGACCAGCACTGCATTTTCAAACAGAACCACTGCAAACAACAGGAAGACAAATTAGAGGTGGCTGTGGCCACGCAGTTGCTTTCTAAGCAAACTTTTATCCTCGCCGAGTTGGGCTGGTTTTTTTCTTTCCCAATTTTTTTTTTCTTTTTCCCGGCGCAAAAATTTACCTTTAATGACCCTCTCTCCCCTTAATAAACCAGGATTGATTAGAATTTGGCTTTAAGAGATGAAAGGGCTCTGCAATTATCTACTTGTATATGCCCTTCAGTAAACTACCTTGTCTCCCCCTCTCCACCTCCCCTTCTTAAGAAGACTTTCCCAGGTCCCTCTTGGCTGCGGTTGAACGATGTTGGCTCATGTCCATGCTGCAACAAAGACCTGGCATTCCAGCTGTCTGCTTCTAATCTCCAGTGTCAGCTCTTGTTAATGTTTCAGCATGAAATCAGAGGGGGCAAAGCTGCATGGAATATTAAAACCATGATCAGAATTCCACTGAAATGCTGATAGTCTGCAAGCACCATTAGGAGGGCCGTCAAATCACTGCCTCGCGTTAAATAAAAAGAAAAGATTTCCATCGCCGGGGCGCACGGGAAGTACAATCAGTGAATCACTGCACTAAATTAGCATTTTTTCAATTGGGGATCGAAGTTGATTTATTGTTCTACACAACATTAATGTAACTATGTGCTTGACCTGTTAAGGCAGCTAGTTTTTCATTTAAATGGGTTCTCTCTGTATGCAAAAAGGTTGTAATCATATTTCAACTTTGCGAAGTGATCAGGAAAGTACTGGACTGTTTCAAAATTGTCTTAAGGAGTCTCTCTTCCCTCCCTCCCTCTCTCCCTTCCCCCTCCCTTATGCCTAGTGGTCAAGGGCAAGCAGTTTGGGGGTTTTTTTCTTAAAAAAAAAAAGCTGTCTCAAGTAATAAGCTTAATTGTCATTTGACTTGAGCTGTTTTACACCACTTTGACCACGTAAAAAAGCATCTGAGTGGGTGTAAGTATCACAGCCCCAAGCCCTGCAACTGGAGCTGAGTCCACAGGGAGGGTCTGTCCCATTAATAATTTCAGGGTTTGCATTAAAAAGGGGGGGTTTTATCCTTCCACATTTATTTTTCTCACTGTCCTGAGTAAACAGTTGCTGGATATGACCACAGACATCTGCAGATATTAAAAAAAAATATTAAAAACTCTGATTTCAGTGGCAACAGAATGAACTGAGCAATGTGAGCAACACAAAGCTGGGTACAGAATGAGCAGTGCAGCAATTCCTGCTGGTTTTAATCGACTTTGTGCCATGCTATAGATGGGAAGTTGTAGTTTTCCAGTTTGCTTTGCAAATGAAAAGGATGGCTTACTGGAAGTGATGCTGCCTGTGAGAAAGTGTTGCTGATGGGTCTGAAGGAAAACACAGCTGTCCAGGAGCAAATCTAGTTTTCTGGTCTGAAAGGCCACTCGGTTTTGCAAATGTAATTTTTAGTTTGGGAAAAGAGGGATGGCTTTTTAAAGGCAGAAATCCAAGCTGTGTGAGGAACCTGCTGAGGTCGTCCCTTTCTTCTTGAGTGAGGAGGGTGATGGAGATTTGCCATCCTCAACCCATTTCCCACCTGGCTCCAGTTTGTTTCCCGTGAAGTGTGCCCACTTTAAACCCCGTCACTTCCAACTGTTGCTGCCCCCTCTCCCAGCACCCCAACCTGGGAAAACCCTTTGTCCACCGTGACATTGCCCAGATGACAACGCAGGGCACCCCGGTGCCTCCTCCCCGAGCAAGTGAAGATAATATACATTTCCAATTAGTGGCACACATTCTAGTCATGTTCTCTTTTTACTCCCTAACTATCTTTGTTTTGCTCAAAAGCTGTTCGGTCATTAATGAAATCCTGCAGTTCTGCTAATCCTGGATACAATGCAGCTTTTCTCTGGCAAGTTATCCCTGACATAAAACTACAGTTACCCAAGCTCCCCACCACATTAAGATTCGTTGTCATTTGCCTTTCATTACATACCTGATGTAGCACAGTAGCAGTCAAATGTCCTTGGCAGGCAAAGCAAAGAATTTAATTGTATTAGTTTCCGCTTGCTCCGCCTTAGGAACATTTTTTTTTTTTTTTTTAAACTTGGGAGGGAAGGGGAAAAAAAAAACGGAGAGAAAAAAAATACTGTATCATGGAAACTTATACTTTCTGCTTGGATGTAAATGTAATTATACTTCTCCGAGCAATCTTGCAGCCCCCTCCCCAGCAGCACTGTATTGCCAGTGCCATATGAAATGCCTCTCCGGCGAGGAGAACAATGAGGCATTCATCAAAGGGAACCAGTGATTAGATGTTTTTCATTTTCAGAACTTTAAGAGATAAATAGGGGCCCTGTTCCTTCATTTGATGTACAGTACTGTTGGGATTCAATTAATCTCTTCTGATAAATTCCAAATTTCTGCAAGAGTGTTTCGGAAGAAAGAGTGTCATGCAGAATGTTGACTTCAATTCCTCAGAATATGGGTGCTGGTTTGCAATAAAGAAATATATGAAAGAAGGCTGGGATGACCATGGGGCCTGGAGCAGGGTTATGAAGCTGTACAGCTTTAGCCTTGAACAGCCTTGCTTTTTCTCAATGTTTCCCTTCAAAAAAAGCACATTGAATGGAAGAAGAAGCAACACATTAAATCTCTAGTTTATATTTTAAGAGATCTGAATTCTGACCTTGAATTTTCTGTGGAGTTTTTGAGTCTATTGATGCGTTTGTGCCCAATTCTGTTAAACTTAGTAATTTTCTTCACCAAGATGCTGGGGATAGTTTTGGGGTTTTTTTAAACTCTTTTGAAACACTCAAGTAGCACAGAGTTAAGCAGTGTAGAATTCTCTATAGGTAAATGCAATTATTATGTTTAATTTATTCAGTTTTCATCTGAATATGCAGAATAACAACCAAAGGGAGGGGTCATTGCCTGGCTGTTTCACGGCCTATGAAAAATGAGTCGATGAGAGCACGGTCCAGGTTGTGAGTCTGTGTTCCAAAAGCTGTCCCTGCAATTGATAATAATTCACCCACCTCTTCCCATTGACAATTTTATTAATAAGATCAATGACTGAACAGGCCTCAAACCCTGAACGTGCATCTCATCCTTGCTGGAGCAAATGAGGGATATTGATGGAACAGGTTTGTGCTGCTGCTGCTGCCACGAGTGCCGGGTGGGTGGACCAAGAAAATAGGTCAGGTTTGATCAATACAGCTGCTTTGGGGAGGACTGAATCTCCTTATATAAATGGACCAGCTCAATTAAAAAGAATAAATAACGCGGGGAACTATCAGGCCTAATTTAGGCTTGAACTAAAGAAGGACTTGCCACGCTCCTGGAGTTGTGTGAGTGCTGTGAGGCAGCTCAGCGAGGTGATGCCCATCAGAGAGGTTCCTGACTGATGTCACAGGGAATTCAGGTGATACACGAGCTGGGGTAGCCCTCTGGGGGGATTTAAACAGTTTAAAGGCCAGCTCGGCACAATCCCAAACCTGTAATATTGTGCACACATTTTAATGAATCTGCCTTAAATTGCCACAAGCCCTTCTGGGTCTATTTGTGGTTTTTATCATGATCACGTTTCACCTCTAGAATTTATCATCTGCCTTTCCTTGTGATTGTTCCGCACTAAAACCACTCTGGATGTTTTGCTACAGCTCCAGCAGCCATTTATTTGGGGTGGCACAGGCAGCATTGGGAAACCCAAAGACTTGACAAATGGTGTTCATTAAGGGTTTGATCCTCCTCCAATTTACCTCTTTGGAAAATCTGCCACTGGTTTTCCCAGAGCAGAGCCAGGTACTGATCAAACACGAGTTTAGCACTGAGGACGAGACGGGGATTTACGGTCAGACCCTGCAGTCGGTTTCCAAAAATCCAAGGGACAAGTAAGTGGCAGCTGTACCTCTGAAACGAGGAATGTTTTTGGCACAAATCTTCATCTCTGTATTTGAAAGATGCAACAGCTCCTTTGCAGCCTTCAGGATTGATGTCAGGCTTGTTGGGGTCAATAGGAATCTTTCAGATTATTTCAAGGGCTTCGGATCAAATCTAAAGCCAAACCGCTCATAAAAAGCCAAGAACTAGACACAGATTTGGGGAGGGACACGGAGGTCATTCGGTGAAAAAAGTGGATTTTCTGAATTTCTGCTGGTTTTATCAGGTGCTTTCTGAATGCAGCTCAGCTTGTATTATCTGCAAGATTTTATGTCACTGCAGTATCTCAAGCTGCACCGATAACAGGGTCTCACAATGTATTCTTAACACAAAACATGTAGAGAGTTTGGGAAGGTTTAGTCTCTGGATTAACTGAGTGGAAAATGTCTTTCATTGTAGCTACAGATGGCTCACAACACAGGGGAGGAATCTGGAGGAAAAAATCAGAACCTCTTTGTCTTTTCAACTTCATTAGGTTTTCCAAAGCTCTGAGCAAGATTGTTCATAAAATGAGAGAAGAGATGGGGAATTACTATTTTTCATACTTCCTCATTTGTTTTCATCTTCTGTTTGTCCCTAACAGAAAACATTAAATGCATTTCTCATCTTAAAAATATGAGTGTGGGAAAAAGAAATTCAAGCCCTTTGTGTTTTTTGTACATGCAAGAAGTTAATACTTGAAGTAAATCCAGCAAGCCACCTTGCAGATAAAATGAAAATATTATACACCCAGTTCCGAACTTCAGGCAGTGGGAAGCAGCGATTTGATGATATTTGATTTCTGCCTTGTTTTGACTTTCTCCACGAGGTTTCTCCCCGTGAGGAATTTGATTCCTGATGTGCTGTGGTGGGATTGCTGAGGCCCTGGTGTCACGGGACCGCGCGCTCCCCGATGACGAGTCATGCTTCATTAGGACCATCATCAAAGTCAAAATAGCAACCTTTTTGCTGACTGTATTGCTAATGCCATGCAGGCTGGAGGGAGAGGTGGGTGGGAGAGCACAGCAGTGAGAGTGTCACTGAGCTGGGAACAGAATATCTTCCTCTGTGAGATTAACTTATCAGATTAAACTCCAGCGCCGTGATCAAGAAAGTCAATGCTCCGTGTGATATCATTTCCAATCTGGGCCAATTTTATCTTTGATGGAAAGCCATCTGTGTGTATAATTCTGTCCAGTTTGAAGTGGAGCTCTTAATGCTGATGGGATCACCACCGGATATCTGGATGTGAGCACCATTCCTGGGTCTTGCCAATGACATCACTGAGATGTCCAGGGTGATTCTCATTTAATTTTTCAAGTCCTTCCTGCAGAAGGCTCGTAGCTCCATGACAGAATACTTATCAGTGAGAAAACACCCCTGCTTTGTGGGAAAATGAAAAACCAGGCCAGCCAGCAACTGCAAAGGAAATCTGCAGCCTGTGTTTGTAGCACATTAATAACATGAGGAGTGACCTTTCTGGAGACAAGAAATGCGTGGAATTGATTGTCCTACCCAGGAGCTGGGCAGAACTATAGATTGGTTATTTTCAGCCCAATCTTTGCTGTGGTCACATCTTTGGCCAGTGCAAGCTCAGTGTGGGTATAGTTTAGTCTGGTTAAATCCAAATACAGCCGAGGAACGAGAACAATGCCTTGTTATGGCTGCCAAAGGTGCAGCTGCTGGTGGCCATGCTGGAGCTTCTGCATTACAGAAGAGTTTCGTTTCTCTGTGATCCTTAAAGCTGCAGGATCTCACTTTTCTGGTTTTTATTTATATTTATATTTTTATATGTTTTTGTATTGCTATTTTTTGGTTTTGGGAGAACGATAATAATTCAATCCCCAGAAGTTTTTAGGCCTTTGGTTACTTCATACTTTTCCAGGGAAAAAAATCCCAGAGTCCACTGTCCTCCTGGTTTAGAATTAATCCCAAGGGTATCCCTGTGGTTCAGTGCTGTGAAAACCTTGAGGTCCCAGATCTCAGAGAA
Organism: Atrichornis clamosus; assembly: GCA_013400975.1. Classification (NCBI taxonomy): domain Eukaryota; kingdom Metazoa; phylum Chordata; class Aves; order Passeriformes; family Menuridae; genus Atrichornis; species Atrichornis clamosus. Next base: position 67,763 of record WBMZ01003651.1, on the reverse strand, counting down.
TCTGTTGGGTCAGATTAACTCCTGGGTTTCTCCAGCTTGAGAGTCAGAGTTTTCCTGGGTTATACCTGGAAATCAGAGAGGCTTCCCTGGGTTATATAGCAAAAAGCCCAACCCCTTTCCCTTTACGTATTCCTTTATCTACCCAGTGCTATAAACTTCCACTGCAACAGGATGAACCAAGAAGGTTAATTTAGGGAGCAAACAGCTGGCCTGAAACCCTGCAGGTGATTTTCCAGTGGGGTTTCCTGCCTGAGGGCAGGGAATTGTCTGGTACCCAGGAGTGGCGTGGGTGTCTGCTTCCTGCGTGTATCCAGGAGTAATACACAGAATCCATTAGAGAAATGCCTAATCATCTTAACCTGTCAGATCCAAACCACCCTCTTTTAAGAGCCAATTTGTTTTCCTGCCAGATCGATGTTCTTATCTGTAATTGCACAGGCCATGAATGGCACCCAATAACCAGTTAATATTCAGTTCCATTCCACAGCGGGGTGGGGAGCAGGGAAATGTCTTAATTTAAACATTTATTGTACAACTGTGAAAATGTCCTAAGTGAAATTAATTGAAGCTCGGGGAGAATAACTTATAAATCACCTTGTCTGGCTTGCATAAAATGATATAAGGATATGCTGAATTCTTATCGCGGGGCTCTGTAGAGCTGCAGAAAGCTTTAACCCTGAGGTTACTTCTGTTATTCTGGCTCCAAGATGGGAGAAATCTGACTCCTACAGGTTATGTGATAAAGGCAGGAGTGATCTAATTAATAATAAGCCACCAGTTTTTGCTGTTGCTCCTCAAACATGGGTCGTGCCAGACAATTTGAATGTGGTGTTAATGCCCTCGGCCATCCAGCCCTTGTACTTCAGCAGCACTTTAAAAAAGGGGTAATAATCCCGTCAGTCTCTGCTTTCCACGGTGCAAACATCACCAGAAAGGGGAAAAACAACCCCAGTGACATTAGCAGAATGGGATATAAACAGCACTGGCTTAAACACAAGCTGGAAATTAGGAAGGCTGACGGGGAATTTGAAGAGCACATAAAGACGCAAACAACTCGCAGGGAATTTATTGATCTGTGAGAAACTGTGAGACTGTGAGGGAAAGAGTTGTTACACTTGAGGAAGGTTTGAAGAACACTCAAGGAAAAGCACAGTATTGCAGAGAAATAAATGCCATATCTACCTATTAACTCTTAGAAGGAAGCACTGAGGCAGGGATGGAGCTCTGAGTTCCAAGGACCAAAAATAACACACCTATAATTTGGGAAAGACATGCCTGAGCTATTGACAGGGCAAAAAAATTAGTGATAATCCTGCTCAGATCAGCTTCTCCATAGGATGCCTTGCAAAGGCTGCCTCTTTGGAGATGTTCATCCTGCATCTTGCAAATCAGCAAGGCTTAATTAAGCACTGAGCAGGCAGAATGGAGAGGTTATTGAAAATAGACTTCAGTAACAACTCCTGGATATGATACAGAGGAGCCAGTGCAGCTCCTGTAGGGGAAATTCACATCTCTATAACAGACACTCGGGAGCAGGTCAACAAACCACTGAATAAAGGAGAACTGCTTGACATAATTTATACAGACATGCAGAAAGTCTTGGGACAAAGTCCCTGACAAGGGGGGCACTGAGGGAGCCAAGTATCCCAGGGCTGACTGGTAAAGCCCCGATGTGGTTTAGATGGGAGTAAAAAGCCCTTCCCACTCCTTCATGCAGCCCAAGATGGGAGTAAATATTCCTCTTTCAACATGGTAAAAAATCAGTGCTGTGTCCAGGGTTTTGTAGTTGCTTGAATATATTCACCACTGAGGTGGGAAAGTGAAAAATAAGGCAGGAAAAGTGATTTTTGGGCTAAGCTGGAGGTGGCTGAATGGTTTTAATGGAAACCTTGAGGGGCAGGGTGGAAATTCCCAGCTGGCAACTCCAAGGGACTCTTCAAAAGAGTATTTGGACAGCCCATATCTATCCAAGTTATCGCCAAAGGGGGAAAAAAAAGAGGCCTGTGACTGAACAGTTCAATGGTATCACTGTTGAGGCTGCAGCAGTGGTTGAAAAAACACCAGCGAAGTGGTAGGAAAAAACCACCAACGAGTATGGAACATGATATTGAAAATATAAGATATTATATCGGTGTCCTGTGATATTGGTCACTCCTAAGCAAGTAGGATGGGGAATAAATAGAAACAGCTGGGAGACGGACAACAGAAATAATTAGAGGCCTGCAAAAGTGCTCAAAAGAATAATTTCTTGAAAGAGATTGTTCAGATGAGAGAACATAGGAGTAAATAATAAAAGGAGCAGAGAAGGTGAATTGCAGTACATTGAAAACGGCTAAAAAGAACTGGGTTTTGTACAGTTGACAAAAACCTGTGGAGCTCTTTGTCTCTTGACATGGTTGAGGCCAGGAATCTGGTGGGATTGAAAAATTCATTGAACATTTGTACAGTGAATGGAAACATCTGCAGTGAAATGGGTGGGATGCTATTCTTAGCAAAGAACCAGCACCAACCCTCCTACTTCAGGGCATAGTTTAAATAGTGACTGAGGAAAGGGGAGGGAAGAAAATTCCTCATTAAGGTTTTCCCTTTGGATCCAGGAGGAGATATGTACTTTTTCTACCCTGAAAAAATTCGATTATCACTTCATTGCTCTAAATAAATATTTCAACACGTAGTTTTTATTACAGCTTATAGTTTTTATTATGGTTTATTGCCATCTTATCCAAATTTTTGTGAAAGGAAGGGGAGTTTAAGAGTGATTTGAAATTCCTCCTCGTTGCAATATGGCATCATCAATGCACATCTGTACACAGATGCTTGAGGTGATGACTGAAAAAGTTTATTACACTCAATTAAAATTTATTGCACAGGTATATTTAGGTGCTAGAACTAAATGATGGGCTGAGAAATATTGTTTGTGGTGATTCTTTATAGGGAAGATGAGATTTCTGCACTATTCCCAAATTATTTGTGTAGTTGGGCAAGGACTGAAAATAAGGCTGAATTTTGATTTATGGGCAGGGGGTTTTTAAAATTAATTTTTAATTGAGAGGGAGTTCATCATCAGCTGAGATGCAGGGCAGGGGAGAGAAGAGGTGCCCTGGGGCAGTGCTGGGGGTCCCAGGGCAGGGGACCTGTTGTGCTCTGCCCCAACAGCCCCTCAGCACCGGCAGGTGCCTCATCCCAGGGCAGGGATTTCCTCAGTGCCCCTGGATCCCTTCACAAAAGCGTCAAAGAAACCTGGGGAGTCCAAAATTCACTCGCCAAAAATTCATCCCCAGGGAAGAAAAGAAAGCAGAACAAAACCAGCAAAGCCCCAACGCAGGATTTTAAGACAAGCTGAAACTTGGTGACACAGGCAGTAAATTTGACAGCTTCTTGCCACCTCCTCCTGGTGTGATTTGCTTTGAACTTTTCAATATAAACAGTGCTAAAACTGGGCTCAGGTAGGGCTTTTATGGCCAAGCTTTGCAACTTTCCTGCAAACTGCAGAACAGGACACTGTAACAGTCCTGCCCACCTTTCCCTGCTGCAAAATCATTATTAAATCACTGGAAATGCACGTGCAGGGAGCAGAATCAGATCTCTGAAATAAAAAGCAGACACAAAACACAGAAAGAGAGAAAGAAAAGCATCGTATTAGACCAGAAAATAAGTCAGGCAAAATAATGTTGCTTCGTTCTTCAGTGCAAGCAAAAAGGATTGGGATAAATATGCATCTGTGTGTGTGTGTGTGTGTGTATGTATATGTATATTTAAGTAGCTGCAGGGAATTTTTTTTCTGTTTTGAAATCCAGCTCAGTGCAACAGGAAAATAAAATGCTGAGCCACCACACAAACCTCTTGTCTTTCTTTTCTGTGTCAACTCTTACTCACAGAGAACAGCATTTCGTTTCCTACTGTCGAGGCAGCAGCAACTAAAGTGAATGTTCATATGTGTGGTGAGGCATTTGTCCCTGGAAAAATAACATCTCTTCTTCTATTAACGTTTTAATTAATCCCTTTTAGTTATGAAATGTAACTTTACATTACATAAAAAAAAATTACATGCAGTCTCTTAATCTGCTAATCCTTTCTCCAGACAAGCTGGTTCTTTTTAAATCAACTGCCATTTTATCAACCCAATGGAGCAGAGATCCGGACTCAACTCTATTCAACAATACATTCTTTTCATGAGAGACTGGCCTAGCTAATATGACACCACAAAGGGCTTGAGGAATTCCAAATACCCAGCTCTTTGGATTAAAAGCATAATAATCCCATGCAGTTTTTTGTTCAGAATTGATAGAATGGTTGTATAGTGAGTCACACTTGTTTGAACTTATCAAAGTAACAATATATCAAGCATTTCGTAGGATGATATTTTATTTTCTCAGGTTGATTCAACTTCTTTCAAGTATTTTTTTTTTTAAAGCGTGTATTAATGACTGCCAAATGCCCCTGCAGTTAAACAATTAAAACCTATAATTAAGCACAGAATCTGATAGCTGTTGTTTTATGGCTGGGTTTCTATACAGTTTTTATATAGACACGAGCACTGTTTTTGCCAAGGCAGCGAGAGCAGCCCAGCACACAGCGTGTACCAGTGTAAAAGCACTTTATACTGCTGTGACTCCTTCCCCTGCCCATAGGCAGGACTTTACTCTGTTTCCAGGCTATATCTTGGAGCCAAAGCAGGACAGCTTTTGTGTGTCAACAGGCCCGTTGGGAGATGGAACACAGGGCTGTTGGAATTAGCGGCCCAGTAGCCTCAATAAACTCCCGTGCGGAGCTACAGCTCTGGGAAGACGCCTCACTGGATCCCCTCCCACTCTGCTCTGGATTAAGAGAGGCTGAGCCCCAACGTTTGCTCTCAGACAGGTTTTCTAAGCTCATTAGAAAAGCTATCAGCTGTAATTACAAATAGATAGGCTCCTCAAAGGGAGCTGAGGTGCTGGCGGCCCTGTCGTGGCCCTTGCCGGCGGAAGGGGTGTTCTCATGGCCGAGGTGTTTCCTGCTGGAGTCAGGAGGACTGGCAGCACGTTTCGAGGAGTTAATGGGGTGCACCTGCATTCCAGCTACCACGGGAAGAGACGTCACATCTGGGAACGTGTGGTAGGCTCCACAGAGCAGCCTTGGGAGGGAGCACCTGGGCGCTCACTGTCTCTGCAGACTTCCAGGAGAGCAAGGAACAGGGATTCCCTCTACCCTGAACTCCACAGGACACTGCTGTAGCAATATTCCCATCCCTGGAAGTGTTCAAGACCAGGTTGGGTGTTCAAGGCCAATCTGGTCTAGTGGAAGGTGTCTCTGCCCATGGCAGGGTTGGAATGTGATGGGTTTTAAGGTCCTTTCCAACCCAAAATCTTCCACGATTTTCACACTGGTTACAGCCACGTACACAAACCACGATCCGTGATTCAACATCTTCCCAAAGCAGGAGTGTGGGAGAACATCTTATTCTTCTCACAGGGCAGCCACAACTCCCTGTGATGAATAAAAACATCCAGAACTTGTCTGGCCAGCGGGGCTGAGCTGGAAGTGCTGACTGGAGCATGGCAAAATCAGCTGGAGCCTCCGGGGATGCTCTTTCACTTGCTGGCCTCCACATTTTTTGTAAAAACCAGGACTGAAAGGACCCTCCCGTGCTGTTGCCATCCTCTCCATGCCCTGCTTGAGGAGCAGAAATGTCTTGTGGCTGAGCTGGTGAGTCCTCAGTCATGTTCCCGCAGAGAACACAGAACTTCCTTTATTTTATTTATGTTTTTGTTTTCATTGTCATAACTCTTCCCTTGAGTTCCCACCCCTCCTACTCCATATGGCATCTCACAAGGGAACAATAGAGAGCTCTTCAGGGGTTCATACTAGAACTCTTCAGAAGCAAAGGATTCTCTAAGGAGCTGGTTGAATTTTTCATCCCAATTATTTCAATATTTCTACTGAATTTCAAAACTAAATACATTCACAGCAGAATTGGCAGCGCTTGAGCGAATATTTTTCATTTTTACTTTCGACCAACTGTGGAGTTAACCAGAACATTTTGAAATTTGACTCCTTTGCCAATGCCTGCTGTAAAGAAGGGAAATTTGGGAAGGGTGGTGGCAGAAATGTTTGCTAATTTCCCTCTTTCTTCTCTTTTCAGTTTGGGGCCCGACCCCAAAACCAGCGAGCCACCTCCCCGGGGCTAGAGGAACAAAAGTGTTAACGAGGAAGCAAACACAACTTCAAACTTCAATTCTGAAAAGGAAAAAAAAAAAAAAAAAGGCAAGAACCAGCCATGATTTTTCAGGCCAGACGAGTGCTCCTTTCCTTTGCCAAGGGAATATTGTTTGCATGCCTCCTTCAAGGAGGGCTCGGTCCTTCCATCCTCCTCCAGTGCCCCTTTAAACAAACACCTCCTAACACTGCAGCTATAAATAGCACCGAGGTGGAAATGGCTGGATAGGTTTCTATGCCCTCCTTTGTGTTCACATTTTTCAAACACACAAACCTTCTCCCCTTTTCCCCCCCTCCTCGCTTCTTTCCTCCACAATGTGTGGTTATATATAGAATATTTATAATAGTTCTTATTTCTAAGCAATTTTCACCACTGCCACGCAGCAGGAAGAAATTGAGAAATTGCTGGTTGTTTATTTATTTATTTCTCCGTGGAAATGTGCACTTAATCCTGCAGAGTGTGGCAAAATATACTGGATATATATGGTATGCACGGAAACATATACAGCCTATAGACAGATAGATGCATGTTTGTGTGTGCTTTTTAAATGCAGACCACATTGGTTTCAATGTGGAACTTATAAAGATGGGAGATATTCTTATCTCTGCAGGAAATAAAGTGTTTTGGGTAATATTTATGGGCTAGATGTGGACCAGCTCATACACCCCATCACTCACAAAACTTCTCCTTTCAGGGAGGGGAGGTGCACTGGGGGCTAAGGGGCTGCTGGTAAGAAAGGGAATGATAGTCCAAGTACAGAGTTCCCAGTGCTGTCCCAAAATCTCCGGATCAGAGAATAGTTGAGGTTGGAAGGGACCTCTGGACGTCACTCAGTCCAACCCCCGTGCCCAGGCAGTATCACCTGCAGCAGGTGGCACAGGAATGTGCACAGGAGGCACGAGTAGGAAACTCCACACCCTCCCTGGGCAGCTGTTCCAGGGCTCTGCCACCCTCCATGGAAAGAAATTCTCCCTCATGTTGAGGTGGAACATGCTGTGGTTTAGTTTTTGGCCATTGCTCCTCATCCTGTCACTGACCCCACCGAACAGGGCCTAGCCTCATCCTCTGACACCTCTCGGAGATATTTCCATGTCGCTTAAAACCAGAGGGGAATATTGGGGAAATATCAATGTCACTGACCCCCCTCTCCCGCCCCTCACTTGGCATCTGCTGTTGGCAACTCTTAATGGGATATCAGGCTTAATGGCTAATTGCTACACAGCCCTATTAGTGATCCTTCCTCCCTGTCACAGGAGAGGGCAAGGGCTTTAAGGGGATCACGATTCTGATTCCACGGCAGAAGCTGGCAAGGATTCCTGGAGTTTGGGTTTCAGGGGAGGCCAGAAGCTGCTTGGATGGCTCTGGGGTCCAGGGCAGGCACGGACTGTGCAGTGTTTGGAGGGTATGGTCTGCTTGGAAAGGAAATGAAATTCCTGTCATTGATCTTGGCTTGTGCAGTGCAAAGGTGCATTTACTTAAGGTTTGCTTCTCATTCAGGACCACCCCCCCACACACACCTGAAAAAAAAGAGAGGATTCAGGTGCTTTCATTTTTGAAACCAAGCCCAGTGGGGTAGAAAAGGAGGAGAAGAGAGGGGAAGGGCAGAGTTTTAGTCAGGAGTTAAGGCAGTCCTGGATTTATCCCAGGTCCACTGTCCTCCAAACCTTTACAAGAGCTGTATGAAACCCTCACAGGGTTTGTCTATAAAATCAGCTGTGTTGTGTTTGGTTCAAGGTCCTCCTCACCAGCTCCCAACCTCCAGCAGGAGCCAGGAGCTGCTGCTCAGAGTTCAAGAATGCCAGTAATGCCTTCACAACTGCCCAGAACGTGGTATTAACTTCTAGTGACCTGAGTTTTCATGTTCGCTAGCTCAGGTGGGCCTTTCTTCTATTTATTAGTGTACATGCACTTAAAATTCCTTTTCATCACTAGACTTTGGAACCTCTCATGCCAGTGAGTTCCCCAAATTCATTGTGGACTCTGTGAGAACCAGGTGTGACTTTTATAAGAATTTTTTCTAATTCAAAGCAGGAATTTTTTAGGACTGGGACTTCCCTGCTACATGGAGAACATAAAATATGTAACAGAACAGTAGCAGGTTTTGAGCTATTTTTTTCTTGATTGCATTTGACAAGTCCTGTCTATCAGCTTAGGGAAATGAAAAAGAGCAAGCATCCATCTCAGCCCTCCTTTTTTCACCAGGATCAGGCAGCATCTGAGGGGGAAGCACTATTATCTGAAAGGATTAGACCCCGAAGAATGTGCACGGGCCCTGAGAAGTGTTGAGGCACAGTGGGTGATACCAGGAGCATCTGCGATCTCCGAAGCCCTCGCAGAGGAGAGGAGGAATGCCTGGCCGTGCCAGTGGGTTCCCTGGAATGCCAAAGGGCCATGTGGGTGCCACGGGGTGCTGCTGGGAATGCAGGGCTGGCTAGGTGGGCGCCAAGAAATGCGGCCCCGCGACAAGAAACACGAGAGACAAAGGGAGGGCTGGGGGCAGGGGAGCACGGTGCTGGAATTCAAACATAGATTAAGCCCCCAGTATGTTTTGCTCTCACTTGTGAAGTATCTGTCTCATGCTGTTCTCCTCTTAATCTGTCAGTTACAGTTAATAGCTGATCAGAGCAGTGCTTTAATGAGTCAGCCAGATTGTTTGCATAAACAGTTGCCAGGCTGATGTAACCAACAGCAGTTTGATGCTGCATCCTCCCTCTTTGACTTCCACCTGCACCCTCCCCTCTCTCCCACCCTCCCTTCTGCCAGGAGGGCACCTGAGCAGGCCCGGTTGGTTTTTAAAGTGTGTTCCCATCCGTGCAGCATCCTTTTCCTCACCCTTTTTCCTCCTCTCCCACCGCCCAGACAAGATTTGGTGGCTTCAGGTGTAATTCACAACCAGGGCTTAGCCTGAGCACTGCCTTTTGCGACGGGGTGTGAATTATTAAGTCCTGTTTCTCACCTCCAAGTGCCTTTATCAAGATTATAACAGTGAAAGCAGTACAGGAAGAGCCAAGTGCCGGGCACAACTTGGGAGATTAAATTCAAACGCTTTTCAGGGTGCGCTGACATATTTACAACTTTAAATATTTTGCTTTGAAGGGATTTCAGGCATTTCATATCAAGGTAATAGTTTTGTCGGGAAAACAAATGTTTGCAGTCTCATTCATTAATTACTGTTATGAGAGATACGAGCTCAGAGCCATAAAGGTTCTGATCCAAATCTGTTTTCCTTGGCCTCATCTCAGCATTATAAAAATGACTTTCCACTTCTGCAGTGCCTTTTCCTGTGACATTCTGAAAGCCCTTGATAAAAATTAATTAACCCATGATGATACGAATTTGTCAAAAAGCTGGAAAAAGAATCCCCGACTCTTTAAGAGGTATTGCTTTGCACGAATATCTGGGCAGACTGCAACTCCTGATGGTGCTACCATGCTTGAAAATGCACCTTTCAAAACAGTTTTTAGTAATGCTGTGTGGGCAAAGTGAGCATTCAATATTATTCTCTTCCACAGATGGAGAAAACAGTCACCAAGTGACTAAATAATTTGCTTGTATCACATGGAGAAGAACACAGTGTTCCTCAGTCAGCCACGTGACTTTCTTGTTCCTCTCCTGCGTTCTCAACATGGAATGGGGGATCTAAAGCTTTGGATCCCTGTATTTTGCAAAAGGTAAAGAGCTGGGCCTCTTTTGAGAGCCCTCAGTTGCCTTTCAGTGAGTTGTGCTCCTATCCTGGCTAAATTTCAATTTGCCAAGGTGTTTTTGATTTCTCTAAAATGATGCTCTTGCTGTGCACGCCGTATTCCTTCCTGCTAGGTTCAAGTTGACGTTAAAGGCTATGGATTTTAAAAGGCTATGGCATTCCATCACCAAAAGGTTTGCTTTGTAAAGTTAAGATTCCTGTTTTAAACCCAGCTGAGAGACTTTAAGATGGATGTGGAGCCATGGAAATGCCACCAAGTCACTCATCCACTGTCTTGTCTGTGTCAATTTTATTTTGGTTATTATTGGTACCAATAATAACCCTATTGTAGCTGTTATGTCATAGCACCTCCAAATTCCTTTTTGAGAGTGGTACCTTACAGAGGTTTTTAAATTTGGATTTTTTTCTCCATACGACCTCTAATTGAAGTTTTACTGTGATTCCAATTCCTTGTACAAATATGAAATTGCATTTTATGTGTGTTTGTGATTTTTATCATGTAAGAACACACTTATAGGCAGCAGCTAAGATCATCCCCCACCCTTTATGGACATATTCTTGATAAATATATAGAGGGGAGATAATTCTTGCTGGAGAATTTAATGTCTGAACAAATAAAGCACAGAACAGGTATTGTCCAAACAGTGGTGCTGGGCTGACAGGACAATATTAATTTTGTGACCACAGAATTCCAGACTAGTTTGGGATGGAATGGACCACAAAAATCATCTTTTTCCAACCCCCTGCCATGGACAGGGATATCTTTGATGCTCTGGACTTGCTATTAGTACCTCTCCCCTTCATCCCCCCGTCATCACACTCACTCCTGCTTTCTCCTTCACACACGTGTCTGCTAAAATATTCCCTGGGAGTGTGAAAGCAGCTGCTTCCGTGCAGAAACAACCTTGTGTGTTATTGAGAGAGCGTTCCCACTAGTTCAGGCTCCAGCTGGGAGTAGCCACCGCTATTTTCCACGAAGAAAAAGCCCAAAGGGAAGGAGGTCCCGTCCTCAGAGCACTGCAGCGGCATGGAGGCAGCGTGGGAAGGGTTAAAGATTAACGGGGCTGGGTATGACAGGCTGATGTGCTTTCCAGGTAATCAGGATAAACTGAAGCTCATTATAAAAGGGATGAGCCTGAGCCGTCTGTAAAATACAAGCACCTCGAGGAGGGGGGGCTCTTTCCTGGAGAGCATCGGGAGCCCAGGCAGGAAGGAGAGCCGGAGGGTTTGTTCCTCCCAGTCCATAGGTCTGGGGCTGGCTGCTGGCTCGGTTGTTATTTCTTTGGTGGGACTGGAGTGGATAATCGATCTGCTGCAGAGGAGGGTTTGGTGGTGTTCAGACATCCTGGGTGTGGTGCAGGGGCTAAGCTGCAAGCGCGGCTCTGGAGCTGCGCTGGTTTTTTTTGCTAAGCTGCCAGGACAGATCCCTGTAAGTGGCTGGGGTTTATTTTTTTTTTTTTTTTCCCCCCCCCTTTCTTCTTCTCCTCGAGGCAGGCAGTGGGAAATGGCTGCCTCGCTGAAGCTTTGTGCTTTACATCTCCCGTGATGATTTTCCGTATCCAGCCTATTCCAAAGGCTGAGATTCTGGAAATGGGCATCCTATGCTCAGCCTCTGCATCCCAGATTCCCTCCCTGTCTACAGACCTGTACGGTAGAGCTGAGCCCTGCAGAGCTCAGCCCCCTCCTCAATATGTCAAGTTTAAACCTTTGCAACACGTTATTCTCATGCTCTGCAGGGACTTTTACAAGAGGATTGAGATACTTCTCCAGTGTATTATAGGGAAAGAAACATTATTCCCTTTAAAATAAACGTATTGGAGAAAAAAATGCTTACAAGTGCACTACAACTCAGGATCATGTTTCCTGGCATGGTATAAGTGCTCATTTTCTTTATAGTGCTCTCAAACCTGTGTTAAATCCTCCTGTATTCAGCCTGAATTGGCTACTCACCTGAAGACAGGGGCTGGCTGATGATACATCTTCTAGTTAGGCAGCAAAAACTGCAAAATGTGTGAGCTTTGGTCACCTTCCTAAAGCAAAAAAACCCCTAAATGGGGAATATCTGGCACTGGGATGAACAGCAGAGGTCACAGGAGGCTTTTTTTTTTTAATTGTAGTGGGTGCAGGCTTGGGATCAAAACTGTGCAGGTCCTTTGTAAATTCTATTTTCGTTGTTAGGGTTTTTCACAGTGAAGTTCTTGCCCAGAGTGATGCAGATCTCTCTGGTCTCACCCATCCACAAGGAGACCTCGTCCTGTGCCTCAGTCTCCCAGGCAGAGGAACGGGGAAGGAGAGATGCTGGAATTCTCCAAGGAACTTGGACATTGCTTTTGCACAAGGTGGGATTTATTACTGCAGTGTATTAAATCTCTGGAAACCTGTAAACCATGGTGGTGATTTTGGCTTAATAGAAAACTTCCCATGGTTAAAATGGATTTACTAATGATTTTGAGAATATTCTTTAAAATATTTTGAATAATATTCCTTATGAAACAGGAGCTATAAATGGTTTCCAGTACCTGGAATCCATCAGCTCCTGGAGGTACCTGGTTAGGCTGTACAGTGTAAGGATGTCCAACACAGCTCTGCTCTTAGAAACTAAGATAATTTGCTCAATATTGGCTTTCTTTTGCCTTTTTTGCTACCTCTGGATTCTTGCATGAACAAAGGCAGTTTGCTGTACCAGAAACTCAAATATTACGAATGTCAAGCTTTCAAAAAAAAAAAAAAAGAAAAAGAAAAACCCCTTCAACATTTCCTCTTAGGTTTTCCGACCCCTTGGCCACCTATCCTCTTTCTCCTTGCTTGACTTTGTCCTAGTTAATATTCCAACAGGTGTTTCCTTTTTCAGTGGAATTTTTTAGGCCGGTGTCTCAAGAGGCCTTCTGCATAATAATGCTGTATTCATTATGTGGCAGCCCTTACTGGGAGAGAACTTTATTTTCTTAACCCCACCACTTCCCCTCCGCTCGGGGAGCGCAGGGGGTGGCAGAAGGGAGCGAGCTGGGCCTTCCAGCATCTTCTGCTCTTTGGTTTTTGATGAGGTCCCCACATGGCACCATTTCACATCAGCCCTGCCAGGAGGGTGGTGAGGATTTGAGGGCGAAGTGAGGCGAAAATTTGCTTTTCTTTCACTTTTTTTTGCGAAGCGTCTCTGCTTCCCGTTCCCGTTTTGCGACCGTGGGAAAGGGCAGAGCTAAAAATGGTGAAATTAAAGCTTTTAGGCAAAAGATCCATCCCTTGGTGCCCTCGGGTGCGTTCTGATGTTGCTGGAAATTTATTGTGGTGACATTTAGGTTTGAGGGGTAACAGGAGCCACCGGTGAATTCCTGCAGCAATTTGAAAGAGGTGTTGAGGTGACTTCTCTGCCTCCTGTGAAATTTGCTCCTTCCTACCTCTGGATGATGCTGAGCCATCATTGCCGGAGTGCAGAGGAAGATAAAACTAAAGAGCAAATATTTTGTTTCAAGGTTTTACCAAGTTTGATATAATTGTTTTTAAAGGAGGGCGGAGGGATTTAAGAACGACGTGCCAAAACTTCCCCCTGCTCGTGTTTCACAGGGTGTGAAATGCTGCTCTGTGCAGAGGTACCCACAAATTTGGTTCTTTTTTGATTAAAAAAAAACCAGGATGGAAGAAAAGTAACAATGCAACAGTGTCAGATCCTGACATTATTCAAGGATTAGCCAGTTATGATTTGTCCCAAATTGATTAAATTAAATAGTATTCCCAGCAAGGCAAATTTATTGCCCTGTGACATTATCAAAGCCAAAAGTTGAGATGTTTTGAAGATAAAAAGTGGCATTTGGAGGAATATCCAGAGCTGTGACAGTAAATGTGCAAATTTGTGAAATAAAAGGGTCTTTCCTTATTTTTCTTTCTTTATTTCCTTGATGGACATGCACAATTCCCTGTCCCATACCTGAGGGGGATTAGGAGGGTTTTAATAAAGAAACCAGATTATTGCTGCTGTCTGCAAAGATTTTTTTTCTAGTAAATTGCCAATAAAGAGGGGCTGGTGTTCTGGGTGTTGGGCATTGATTAGTGGGAAAAGAGACTTAGATAACCCTTCCATCCCGAGCCCCTAAATCAGGACCAGACGTGCCAATATTTTCTTGTGTCCCACAGATGCCCAATATCCCATAATTATCCATTATGTACGGCAAGGGAGCACAAGGAAAGAGAGATGTGAGTGCTGGAGCAATAAAGACTATGAATAGATTAGGTTCTTCTGTTGTAACTCCATTAAAAATTGAGTGCACAGTAATGTGCTATTCTTAGTGCAGATAACTTTTTAAAAGGTTAAGGCCAATAAACTTTCTCGCTGTTGCAGAGCCAGCGTGGAATTCTAGCATGGAATGGAGGAGGTGACCTCAATGCGATGCCACAAATTATTGGAAAAAAAGACAATTGCAGTTCTTGGAACCTTCAATATTGATTGCTTAAGTAAATCAACTGTTAAATGGCAGCCTAATTTGGGAGGTATACATGGAATTGAATTAATAAGTGAACTGATCAGATTCAGATGTTTAAAAAAAAAAGCAAAAAACCCCTTCAACACTGCTCAGTTTGGTTGATTGGGAGCTTCTAAACAAATGTGGAAGAGGGAGATGGTATTGCCAGATGTATTTGAGGGGTTTGGGGTTTATTCTGTGTTTGCCAGACATTCCAGGCAGGGTCACTCGAGGCACTGCAGCATTTATTGGGACTATAATTTTTTGCAATGCAAAAAATATTTTCACGGCACAACTTTCTTTCCCAGGCTGCTAATACGTGAAATTATTGCATCCAAAAGAATCATTAAAACAAATTTATTCTACTTGTTTACTTGGCCCACGGCAATTATAATTTATGTTCTTGTGAATTCTTCCCATACATTATTTTGGTGTTTGCATCTCTGGCTCTTCAGAAAGATGTTTTTTGCTTGGTCATCCTTGTAAATATGCATATGAAAATAGGGATAGTTTTTGAATCCAACTGCAGGTGTACCAAAAAATCTAAACTATGGACTGTGGGATGCTCAGAATCCTATTGGATAGGGGTAAGTACTTCCTGTGTTTACATGGCTCATACAGGGAGCAACGTTACAAAAAATTGTCACAGCTATAAATATTTCAATGGTTAAAATATTGACCAAGTTGATCACAAAATCCTCATTTGGGGAATATTATGCTCCTGTCTCTTTAAGGTGGGCCCTGTGTTACGCAGCCATTACCAATGTTTTCCAATATTTTGAATTATGAGTAAATATAATTACTCACCGATTCCATCCTTTATGTTTGCATTGCATAATTACCAGCCCCTCTCCATGCTTCATAATAATTGACTTGATATTGATAAATAGATTAGCTAATACAGTAAATGATTATTCCCCAGTAAATGAATCAGTGTGCTTTTGACTTCAAGTGCCATTAACAATAAATGCATGGATTCGGGACAGCTTATGCATTTTACATTAAGCAGCCCCTGGATAAACACCCAGAAAGCAGGGCCAGAGCCCAGGGTTGCTGCTCCTTCCCTGTTCTCTGCACTATCCACCTTTTCTTCTCTTCCTGAACTTGGCTACTGTACCCATGGCATGGAAAGGCTTTCCTGGGAAGCTCTCAAGTCGTGCCAGGGGAGGTTTAGATCAGATATTAGGGAAAATCTCGTTGTGGAAAGGGTTGCAAAGCATTGGAATGGGAGTGGGTAGAGTCACCATTCCTAGGAATGTTTAAAAATTTTGTGGATGTGGCACTCGAGGACATGGTTTGGTGGTGGTGCTGCTGGGTGGTGGTTGGACTTGATGATTTTAGAGATCTTTTGCAACCTTGGCAATTTGACGGAGTTATTTCAATCCTTTTTAGGGGTCAGGACAGATCAAAATGCGCTTCAGGATGGACGCTCTATCCATGGCGTCACTCTGTAAAACGTTGGTGTCACTACCCACCTCTCTGACAGATGTTTTTCCCCAAAGGAGAGAAGTTCCATCACCTTTACTTTCGTTGTTGTTGCTCATTCCTGTAGGACTGGTGCAGTCTGAGCACACCCAGGGAAATGAGTACCAATCCATCAAATTTCTGGATCCTACAACACTTCTGCACCTATTTGAGTCAATTCTGGGATTTAAATGCAGGAACTGTCAGGTGGAAGGGGATGGAGGCTCCTCCCCTGGAATAGCTGGCTACTAATCCAGGCAATTTTGGATCCTGATGGAGGCAGTGGTACCTGCAGACCCCCTTTTCTGGGCCTGACCCAACCTGCTGAAGGAGTTGACAGTCAAAATGATTTATGGGAGTAAATTCTGGACCATATGTTGGGCGAAACCTTGGCTCCAGCGAGTGGAGTTGTGGGGGAGGAGGGAACACTGGCCTGGATTTCGTGGCATCAGGTTTACAGCTGCTGCCTGCATGTGGGAAGGGCAGTGGGAGACAAAGCACATAACTTTCCTTGCCTGCAAGGAGGACAGAGCAAGCTCTGGGCCTTAACTCCATCATTAATCAATAGTAAAATCACTGTTTTAAGGGACCTGAGGATTGGATGTAGCAATGAAAATGTGATTTTTAAGGTCCCATCACTTGCATTTCTTTCTTTTGCAATCTCTTAATTAACCTTAATCCTGCCTAGATAATATATGAAACCTCAAATAGCAGCACACATTATATAACAGAGAAACATGCTATTCCAGCCTCATTGCAGCACCAGGATTAGGAAAAAAAAAAATGGGGAGAAAAAACCCCTAAAATTAATTTAACAAAATTGGAACCAGCCCTTAAATGGATGGGAACTATAACCTGGCATTCCAGTTCTACAGCATCACATCCAATTTGCTGGATGCCTGCAGTTGATTTATATCAGGGTCCCAAATTCTGGAAATGCTTGAGCGTGGGCTTGACTCAAAGGTAAATCATTCCCACTGTGACTCTGTAGGATGAGTTTGTAGCCGAACTCAGAATTCCCAAAATTTCTGCTGCTTTGCAAGGCTCTTCCAGCTCCCAAAATTAGTATTGGGCGTAAAATTAAAAAGGTTTGGTGGGGAGAAAAATTAAAAGGGAAAGACCTGTGCTCAGCTTCAGATGATGGAAAATTAAAAGGATGAGTTATTCCCTGGATCAGGTGCACAGCTACAGGATTGAATCTCCACACCTTTGGTGTTGGAAAATTTCCCCTTTCCATAAAAGCATAAGTCAAGTAAACTTCCAAAGGCATTATGGAACTTACCTGCCAAGGAGGAATTTGACCTGGTGCTGACATTTGAGAATTTTTATTAAAAAATGTACTTTTCTACCTAGTACATCCAGGCTGATTGTTGCTTTCTCTAAGGGAAATGGGATATTTATTTGTGTTCTTTTTCCTTAAAACACTGACATTAACCTTTCCTCCAATTTTTTTTTTGTTGCCATATTAGGTTGTTTCATTTTCTTCATGCTTTAGACCAGGTCTCTCCTTCAATATTCAGAAATACACTAACTTATAATGATGAATTCTTATAACAAATTATAACATCACAAAGTTATAATTCAGCTCTTGTCCTTGGTGATTTTTTTTTTTAAGTGAAAATGCAGTAAACATTTATTCTGGGTTTGAAAGATGAAAGAAAAAGGGAATGCCAGTGAGGCAGGGAGATGTGGATGACAAAGCAGGCCTGGAAGGGAGACAACAACAAGATTTGAGGTACCTGTGAGTACAACAGACCATAAAAGTTGTGTTATTTATGGCCAGGTGAAGGAGGGCTGTAAAAAGTAGGATGGCTTTGGAAACTTTTGGATATTGGCATCGAAATTTGACCTGAATGGAGAGAAGTAGGAGCTGCTCTGTCCTCCAAAGGTCCCTACACTGCAAATGCCAATTTACCCCAGCTTTGAGCGAGGTCTTTTCTAAGGCACAGCGTGAGAGAGAGAAGCAATCCAGGCTGGGCAGATGGTGTGGAGGAAACAGTTGCCTACAGCTGCTGGGAGCAGCAAAAAACAAGGCAAGAGCAGCCAAAACACAGGCACATCCAACTATGGGACAGGGAAAGCACAGACCTGGAGTCTGGGCAGGAAAGAGAGGTGGGAAGAAGCTCAATTTTCACCACTTGGCCAATAACAACCAGCTGAAAATTCACCTTGTTGGTTTTTCTGATCCTTCTGCCCTGCGTCCCCTAGGAAATCAGTAAAGAATTATCAACTGTGAGCTGTTGTCTTCTAAATTTTGACCAAATCAGTTGACTTAGCAGGATTTCTCTAAACAAGATTGATTCCTAAGGGGTGTTTCTGTGACTCCAGCATTTCCTATGAGCAGTTGACTTTCATCCAGAGCAGAACAACTCCGTTCTTCACTATCAACAGAGCTGTTGTCAGGAAAGATTTAGGAGCAAATGAGCTTGAATCTTAATCTCTCCACGGAGGTACAGGGCTTGCTCGCACTGCTCTGGTGCCCACCTATGGTGCAGTCCTTGAGCAAATTAACCTTTTGGAAAACAAAGCCTGGGGTTGTGATATAATCAATGTTTTCTGGGTGCAGAGACACATGAAATCAAGACCTCTACGGAATGGCTCCATGAAATTTAACAATAATCATTGTTAAAGTAACAATTGAACAATAAAAAAGCCAGTAATGCAAGAATTTATTGGTGAACATAGAGTGCTTATTAGATAACAAGGTTGTTTCTTTTCTTAGATTTTTTTTTTTAGCTGCCTTCTAGAAATCCATGGACTTTGTATTAAATTACATAAAATTCATAGATCCTTAGACATGTGATCATTTCCAAAGAAAATCAGGACTCCTCTATAGTTTGGAAGGGAAAGGGAGGATTTATAGAAGTCCTGTTACTTCATGGAAGCTGCTCAAAAGGTTTCTTATGGGTGTTTATAAAGATGGAAAGCTCATCATATAGGAGAATGCACTTAATTCATGCACAGGTCAGGTATGATGTATTTTTCATTACAGTGCTGCACTGAGCCCTGACTTGGAGGTAATTTGGAATTCTTAATACTTTGGTCTACTGGGCAGGCACAGCTAAATTTGCTCTTTGGTAATAAACCCCCACATCTGATGTCTTTGTAAGGAAGCAGTGTCTATTTTGCCAGCTGAAACAAAATATGTTTGGGTTGGTTTGCGGGGGGAGGTTGTGCAATGAGCTGCAAGGATGAGCCAAAGCCTTGTGAAATCCAGCTTCTTCTGGGGACTGGATCCACTCCTTTTGGCCTTCCAAAAGTGTGATGGGCGTTTGAATCTCCTTGCTGTACCCTTTATCTGGAAAAGCAGTTTGCTTGCTTTTCCTCAAAAGCCCTGTGTGGTTTTGGGAAAGGGACGGGCTGAAGTATTGCTGGTTCCATCAATCATGAAACAACCCCATTCCAAATTTGCAAGGCTTCTGTTTTCTCATTTAGCCCAGGGGAGTCTCCTTTTTCTCAATTAGGTTTTGGAGGTGTGCACTTGTTGCCTTGTTATTCTGGAATGCCCATTTTTTGAGGGTCTGGGGCATCCCCTGTGAGGGGGCTGTGGAAATGTCTGAACTCAGGGTGACCAGAACATGGATGACTTGGAATCTGGAGAAACTGAAGGATTGAAATTATATGTGGATTGCTTTTTGAAGCTGATAGAGAGGAACTGATGGGAGTGAGATGCCTGCCACACTTATAAATTCCCATTTTCGAGGGCATTATTCTCTGCATTCTCCATTACATTTTGTGGTTTCCCCTGCACCTTAAGTTACTCCCGATAACAATGTGGTCCCAAGCGTGGTCTCAGGACAGTTCCCTGTGTCGTACAAGTTCAGGACTCAGCTTGAAGAGAGATTTGATGCCCTTAGATCAAAGAGCAGGGTTTTCAAAACAGAATTACCCCTTCTTTGAGTCCTTTAGAAACGGTGTTTTGCAATCAGCAAGAGGTGGATTTATGACGTGAGAGACTAAACAATCTGTACCTCTCCTTTATCACTGGCATCACCCTCTCCTGCATTCCTCCTCTGCTCCTCTCACTGGGATCATCCTGACTGCTCGGAATCATGGAGCACATGGAATGTCACGGGGGCAAGGTGACCTGTTAGGTGTTAGACCTGGCAAACTGGGACACACAACTGCTCTGGCTTCGCTCCCGCTGCAGCCCCGCAGCCCATTAAGAGGCAGAATGATTAATTAAAAAAATAATTTGCTGCTCTGATAAGATTCATTGACGCGGTAAAACTCGGGGAAAATTTTGAAAATGAAACAATTTTTAATTTTTTTTTTTTAGTAAAATAGTTCATTTTAAAATCCTTCTCGTTTGAAGACCAGTCTTTAAGATAATGAATATTTTTGGCAGGAAAGACTCTGCTTCTGTAAGAAACTGAACAAAATGATGTATTTTGTCAATTGTGTCTCTCTGTGCTGCTCCTGTAGCGTGTGTGCTTGTTAATTTTGAGATATCTCTAATTAAACCAAAGGAATTTGATGTTCTATGTTGCACTGCTTGGCAGTAGTAGGACTACCAAGCAATAAAATAAGATCTGCTCTCTTCAACCAGAAGCAGCACTCCTAAAGCGTGGAATTTTTAGGGATCACCCTCTGCTCTTCCTTTTGCTCTGCTCTGCAGTGTTATAAACCACTTTTTGAAAGCCTTCTTTTACGAGCTCATTTTTGGACAACACAGCAGCAGCAGCAGCAAGGTACTGCCACCTGCATTTTCCTAGGATATATCAGTGCCAGGTGGGAAAAGAGTGGGAGATCGAGTCCTTGCAACAACCTCTGCAACTGGATCTTTACAGCAAGCCAGAGAGACAGCGAAAAATAGTCAACATTATTTCAGCACAGTGGGGAAGGAGGGATGAAAGCTCTGCAAATGAATTCATTGTGACAACCTTTGTGGAGAATCTGAGTGTTTGATCTTTTAAAAGATTTAATAATTCTTTTGATAGATTAAAGAATAAGCTGGCTGGGAGGAAGAGAGGAAGTTAACTTTCTTTCCCCTGATTCTGTCAAAATAGTAAATAAAAAGAGCAAATCCCTAAATTTAGTAGGCTTCTCCCCACATCACCTTTTCTTTGGGTGTTGATGCATGTCATGTTTTAGTCCTTGTATTAGAGAAACACTTGGAAATACGAGCCCTTAGATAAAGATTTTGGACAGTGATCTAATGTGCTTATATACAAAGGAAATGGATCTAAAAAGCAAAGTCATTCAAAGCTTGGAAATCTGAATTTCCACAATGTTGTGATTTATGATATTTTACACATTTCCAAAAGGCCAGACCTTCAACCACAGAGTTGTTGGGTTTGGCCCCTGACTGCTGAAGCCAAGCTCTGATACTGCTAAAATATATCTTAGAATAAATTTAATGTTCTTTTAGCTTGAAAAACTTTGTATCTTAGATGCTATTCTTAAAAATAACTTGGATTCATGATGCTGTGACACAAAAAGTAAATTCCTGTTGGGTTTTTTTTTTTTGAGCTATTGCTTCAAAAAAGCCCCTAAACAATAACAACAAAAATTTAAAATAGGTAGATTTTTCTATCAAAGGACCTGATATTAGTCTTGTTTTAAAATAAGAAAATTACCTCTATTGCAGCCTTGGGGGGAATACATTTTTCTGCTTTGAAGAAGTACTGATTCCCAAAAAATAACAGGATTTTTGGTTTAGCCTGGCCATCAGGCTACCTTTAGCTAACAAACAAATAAAACACAGTTTTGACTGGTGCCAGCTGTCAGATGTGGAAGTGGAAAAGGGGAGCAAGGCTTGTTTAATCATTTCTTCATCAAATGCTGAACAGCCTTTCCTATGATAAGACCCCAGGGTCCTCCAGACCGAGCCAGAAACTCCTCTGGACTGGAGCTGAACAGGAAGAGCATTCAATATAGGCATCTATTTCAAAAGCCTCCCATAATGAAGATTAATTAGACCTTCTTTACCGACCAAAAGTTAAATACACATAGCCAAGGCCTTGGGCTTCCTCACACTACCACAGAGTTTCCATGGAAAGCTGAGAAGATTAAAAAGCGCTCGGCAGGAGAAAAAGGGTCAGCTCCCCTGTAAAGTTACTTTAAAAATGTACCAGGATTGGCTTTGCTTCTTCACAAACAAGTACAAAACGCTTAAGGTGTGCTTTGAGCACAGAGAAATGTGGGAGTCAGATTCTGTGTCTGTTTGCAGCAATGCAGCTTCTCCAACCACGTTCTATTTAATTGGCCTTTTGGTGGCTGAGGGCATCCCATCTCCTTTATTGCATGTGATATTTTTCCCTTCCCTAGCAAAAAGCCAAATTCATGTACCTACCTCTTGAATTTTTCAACTTGAATCTATGAGTTTTGATTGGACTTCAGAGTTTTGCAACAGCAACTTTTCCCTCTGATTGGTTTTCCTCTGAGACATCACTTGGTCTACAGCTCCATCGTGGTCTGTGGTGAACCTGTGCTTTGATCCCACAGACAGCTTCAGGCCTAAGATCTAAAACTAAAGGCTGGACTTGATGATCTCAAAGGTCTTTTCTAGAATTAATGATTCTATGATTTTAATCTCTCAAATGGCACCCGTGGGGAGCAGGGCAGCGATGCAGCACGTACTCCAACTGAGGATGTTGGAAGAGGATGGGAATGACCTGTGCTTTTCCAGCTGAAGGATGTGTTTGAGCGCTTGGCAGGAGGAGGGGCTGTGTCCAATGCAGCCAGTGGCACAGGCTGCTGCACAGGCAGGATTTGACTTTTTAAAACACTTCCCAGGTACAGGCTGTCCCCACTTGGTGCTCTGGAAACAACAGGCGGCTGCTGCCGGCACAGGAGTGGGAAAGGAGCCCTGGCTCCTCCCGGAGTGTCTCCAGCACCTTTGGGCACACAAAAACCTTGCAGTGTCTTATTGTCAAGGCTGCTGACTGCTCTCATTAACTTCAAGTGCAATCGAGTGCTCAGCACAATGGCAAACCAAGCCCTTCACTTCTTTAAAGTGATCTTTGGGGGTTTCATATTTATTTGCAAAACAGGGGTGGCGAGTATCCCGAAAGAAAGGGTTTCCCCCTGGCCCGGAGCTGGAGGTGGACACATGGAGGCAAGGCAGGTTCTCCCAGCACAAAGGCAACTTATGAATAAGATCATACTTGTATTTGCATTAGCACGGCTGGCTTCTCCAACCAGTTTTACATAATCTCCTTTTCAATGGGTAAGGGTGTCATTTCCCCTTCATTTCATACAACCCTGCTTTGAAAATGTAGGGAGGAAGTATTTAAAGAAAGTCCGCATTTTATGAAAGGGAAAATTGCCGGCGTTCCTTTGTGTGTCTCAGTAGGATTTGGATAGATTACTCATACTTAAAAAGGAAGGGAGCTTTTGCTTTCTCTTCTCCTTTTTTAAAAACTTGCATTAACATGATGTATTGACATATTACAAAATCCAAGGGATGCTGGAGAGCAAACCAACCACGACTTTGTCCACAAGTTGCAACAAATTCTTAAAACGTCGTCACCTTCTGAAATAAAATTGTCACATTTCGGATACAGGCAACTTTTATAAGGACTAAAGCTCCACTTATGAGATAGGGACAATAGCGTGTTCTCTCTCACTTTCTATTTCTTTCTGTTTAAAAATTAATTCTCTTTTTTTGCCCTTTGGATCCAACCAGCTTGGTACGAATGCAGCACGTTTTAACCATTTTCATAAATCAAGCAACTGGAATAGATTTTAATACAGAATTGTATTACTGCAGGAATGCCAGGCATGCAGGCTCTAAGCACTAACACTTCTATGAGCTGAATGGAAGCCAATCCTTTAGCTGTAAGCATGTTAAAGGAAAATAATTCCCTGCTACGTTTCTGGGGTCTCTGATGTCAAAAATCCTCCCTGAAGTAACTCACAACTTTTTTTCCAAGTTGTCCTTGTCTCAGGGGTGTTACAACTGGTCAGTCACAGTCTGAAGAGTGTTTTATGGGCAGATATTAAAGTCTACTGAGCTGCTCTTCACTCTCTGACATTCTTTGATTAAAAAAAAAAGTCATGTAGAAGTAGAAAATCAAGGTTTAATGCTGTAAGAAGCTATTAGCTCCCACAAAGGTTTTCTGTTCCTTATAGGACCTATATTTATATTTACTGATGACTCCTTGTCAACCTGACACTTGCTAATCAACCATTGATGATAATTGTAATTCTTACTGAGGACACTTCATCCTATGAGGTCAAAAGGACATTTTGTACACTGAAATGCACCCTGTGCATGTGTGTGAATGAATCTATGGGCACATGGTTATATTTACAAAAGATATTTATGCTAACATTTATTTTTTGGTAAATTTTTTATAATTCTCTTGTTACTCATTTGTTGCTGTCTTTTTGAATCTGTGAAATGCTGCTCATTGCTAAATCATGAGCAATATTTTACAGGGAGGGGTGAACTTGCTGCTGAAAGCAATGGAAGAAAATTTTAAAGGTGCTTTAGTAAAAAACTTGATAAATATTCAGCTCACACTTTTTAAAAAGAAGAGAAGGGTTTTTGTGAAATCAGTTGATAACATCTTCATCTAAATCCATTTATTATCTCCTATTTGAAAAGCACTTAGCTCAACAGGGCTCTGTACCTTCACTGAAGTTTCCAGGTATCATTAGATCAAGCAGCCTAAGCTAAGCATGGATAAAACATAACAATGTTTGTTATTTTCTCCTTCCAAAAAGAAATAAGTTAAGACGTCTGACACTGGTGTTGACTACCAAGCCAATCTGGAGGCTTTTCATTTCACATTTTGGCACTGAATTTTATCCTTTTCGTTTTCTTTTTGTCTTGACATTCCACAGGTTTTTCACGTTTTGGACCAGCCCTAGCCCAGATCTCTGCAGATAACCAGATTTTGAATCGTCTTTCAGGGCACCACGGCCCTGGATTTGCAGTCTGGGTTCCCAACATTAGGCATCCAACTGGAGAAACCAAAGGACTCAGGAGATGGGTTTTCTTTCTCCTCCTAAATATAGCGACGCGTCTCTGTGGTCACAGGGCAAAAGGAGAGCTGGGCACTGCAGCCTGCTCTGCTGCTGGAGGGCAATGCTCCTGCATTCCCACTTTAATTGCCCTATTTAGTCTGGTGTAGCAGTCCTGGAGCAGGAGTGGTCAAATAATATGCAGGATAATCCCTTCTTATAGGAATCTCAACATAACCTCAGTGACTGGTACCCAGAGACTGAGTCTGGCTCAAGAACTGACCTCAATCAGAGAGCAGGGCCAAAGCAGAAAGCAAATTATCTCACTGCCTCCACAGTTGGCTCCCGAAGGACTCCAGAACCTTGCATAAACAAAAACTAATTATAATACACACACACACACACACAAAAATTTAGTAAAAAAGTAAAAGCTTTGCTTGTGGGCAGAACAAAAAGGAACCTGGGAGAGTGAATGTCACAGTGCCATCTACTGACGCCAGCCCCGACCGTGTACAAATAACACCCAACTGCAGGGAGGAAATAAATAAATAAGGCTGGGAGTCTTGGAAGGATTATGTTTAAAGCAAGGAGATGACTGCTAATTAATCTGACAAAAGAAAAAGCCTCACCTACTGACAGGTTATTCATCCCACAAGAGTTAGGATCCTCTTCAGCGATGTCTGTTCCTATAATTCCTGGAAAGAGACTTGTGCTGGAGGAACAGCTGACCAGAACCCTCAGTGCCAGCTCCCATCTTTCTATTTTGTCTTGATGAGCTTTATACCACGGGAGAATTACAGCCTACTCTGTGGCAAGCAATTTGAAGGCATAAAGGAATGCAATTGTGGAATAAAACCTGCTCTGTGTGCTGTGAGATAACTTCATCTGACACAGAAAATGAGCGGTAACTTGAAGGCAGGTAGGAGCAACATGTAATCCAGTTGACACAAATGAAAAGATGATATTGGCAGAAAATTGGGCTGCGTGTGAATATAAAGGCTGTTGAATAACAGGGCATGGAAAATGACATGCTCAGCAGCAGGAAGGTAAAGATGAAAGGAGTTCAGAAAACATTTGTAGGGGAGAAGCCAAGTACAAGTCAATAAAGGCTGAAATTCTCTGCTCCTCGAAGCAGAGCTGAATGCTGAAGCCTTCAGTCCTACCTGTGTTAAGGGTTGGCAAATGGTGAAGTGTCAAAACAATTAGAGTTTATTCTCTGCTTGCTAATGTGCAAGCTGAAGTGGAGGCTGAGATGTTCAGCAAAACCATTACTAAGCAAAATGATGTATCATCCCCTGTATCACTCTCAGTAATTCCAAGGCAAGAAGGAAATGAAGGACGAGAAGAGAGTGATTGGGAATTGAGAGGCAGGGGGAAAAAAAAAATGTCAAGAGGTGGGGAGACTGCAGCATGTTGATTGAAAAAAATATATTCTATGTATTCTGAAGCGTTATGTCAAGTATAAGAATTCAGGAGGAGGGTAGAAGTGAGCACCTGAACTGCACTTGCAGGGATTCACTCAGGATATGTTGTGGCAGGTGGAGCTGACATCCTCAGAGAGGCGAAGAGGTGAAGGTAATAATGAACAGTCTTCACAATGTAAAAGTAGAAGAAATATTAGAGCTGTTACAAGAGAGCAAGCAGGAGATGTTTAGATTTATGAGTTCTTTTGGAGAGCGGCCATGGTTTGTCTTTATTTCCTAGTAACTGGTTCTCGGTGGAGCTTCGTCAGGTCATCAGCTTAGTGCCATCAGCTCTGAAAGGTTTTTAGTCCTTTCTTTGGATCATCTAGCAGGCACAAAACTAACATGTGGACAGCAAGCACGGCATGCTTTTGGGGGAGCTGTCCTGATAAGCAAAAAGCAGTGGAAAAAAGTAAGAATAGAGAGAGGATTTTATTATGGCACCATCTGTCTCCTCGCTGTTAATATTTTTCTCCCCTTTTAGCAATGATTTTGAAAACTGGGCTTGAGGATGGATGTCGCAGTTCAAAACGTCGCTGCTGCAGTGGAGGGACGGTTCCAGAAGGGACTCCAGCCACGACCATGGCTGTCGATCCACAAAAAAGCAGGTGTCTCTGAGTCCCCTGCATGACATTATCTTAAAAGTAACACACGCAGCCAAGCCTTTGCTTGGAGGAGGGCCAGCAAGTGAATTCCAGCTTAGTGCTCTTGTAAAGCCTCATGCAGGGCATTTCTCCTGATGCTCCTATTTCTCCTTCTCTCCTTCCTTGCATTACTTCATTTAAAGTTGGTTAATCAGAGTCCAGGCTTGTCTTGGGCAATGTCTTTTCCACAGCACCAAGCAATCACCTGGGACAGACTCCTGCTGAATGCTGGAGCACCCTGGCAAGTGCTTTGCTCTCATGTTCCAGAGATTTCAAATAACAGTTTCATTTTTCCTCTTTTAATTTAACTGAAGAAGGAGTAAAGGGAGCTTTTGACTTTTACTGGTGGAACCTGAGGAGGACTGAAGCAGTTTCAGCTTGACCAGCCTTAATGGTGCAGGGCACCCTTCTAAACTTTTGTTTGCCTCCTGTGAGCTGCTGAAGAGAGGAGGGGAAAAAAAAAAAGCAGCTTTCAGTTACTAAACCCCCTCGTGGTATTGAATTCTAACCAAGTACATCCAGCCCTGCCAGCCAGAAATGCCAAAAGGAGGAAAGCTGCTGAATCAGAAGAGAATCAGGACTGGGAGGATGGTGGGGAATAAGAGAGTGGCACTAGGTGAGTTTTTTTGATAGACTTATTGCTGGTTTGTACTTGCAGATCACCTGGGAGTAAACTTCTTCGGGTTTTTTATGATCATTGCTGGGTTTTGTTCCTAAATTATTTAGCAAATGTTTTCTGGAAGCCACTTCCAGCATATAGATTAGTTATCACCAGCTACTTGCTGGTCTCATGAATAAGTTTTGCAGTTCTGAGCTGAGCCTGCAAGATGCCAAAAGCTTTGGACACCCAGGGCTGAGCAAACGGGGAGTTCCTGGTGCTCTGCCCCTCTCGGGTTCAAACCCTGTTTGCTTTTGGTGCAGAGTGGCCACTTCAGCCACGTGGTTTCCCTTCTGCTCCCTCAGTGAGTGACTCTCAAGGCCCTTTCAAATCACTCACGAGAAGGCTCCTGCCACAAGTGCTCAGGAGAACAGAGTCACCCCGGCTCTGTGTCCCCGCTGTGGGGGCCTCGAGGGCTGGCAGCACGTGGGAGGTGATGGACACGAGGGCCCAGGTGGCAGCAGAAGGCCACAAGGGTGGTCTGGTGCCCTTATCTGGCCTTCAAAATGTCCTTCCTGTGGGTCTGCCATGCCCTTCCCTATGGTTCCTTGGGAAAGGCCATCTGGAGAACACTGACAACAAATTTGGGGATGATTTGGGAAGTTTGCTTAAACACTGGTGTCCTTCCCTGCCCGGGTGGAGTGACCCTGGATGGACAGTGGGGACAAATGGGCCTACCCTTGCAGCCGCGGGGGGCCGTGGTGGAGCCTCTCCTGCTGTGGGCTGGGGGCAGAATCACCACCACAGTCCCAGGCAGTCACTTCTCCCTCCTTTCTCAAGCAGAGACATCTCTGACCCAAGGGAAATAATTCCATTGTGTGAGGTGGAAACAAGTGTTCATTTCCCTGTAGACTCCGTCGGGGTGCCAACCCAAACCCAATTTGACTTTGAGACACTAAGCAGCCCCTGTGGCACATTGCCAAATTGATTGTTTTGAAAAATCTGGTGGCATTATTAGGAAACTTAGGAGATAGAGCAGGAATGCTTTTGCTGAGCATGGTTTGCTACAGGATGCTGTGTAGTCACCAGCTGATTAATGCCAATTTATTTAGAAACATAGTCTAGCCATGGCTGTCTGCTTTTCCAAAAGATCCTGTTGTGTCCTTTCTCCACCACACTCGATGGAGCATGTTTGCTAAAGTTGCTGTTGCATATGCTTAAGCAATAAAACATTTACAGCTATTTCAGAAATTGCTGCAGTAGGCAATTTTCCTCATTAATTTTACCATTCTGGATGGGATTTCATGAGGTGTGAAGGCATGCAGAGCCATACCTTACACTATCCCCGTTCCTGCTTGTAATGGTGACCTTTTTAAGGAAAATGGCACTGAAATGAGAAGTGGATGTTTTAGGGAAGATGGAAGTGGCTGTTGTGCAGCTCCACATCCAGTGATCAGTCATAGAATCACAGAATATCCTGAGCTGGAAGGGACCCACAAGGATCATCCATGTCCAGCTCCTGCTGCAGTGATCCTGCTCCTGATCCTGTTCTTGGTCTGCAAACTTACACTGATTATCCTTTGCTCCTTCTTCCCCAAGACTGTGGAGACTTTAAAACACCTCCGAGACCCTGCAGGGAGAAATGGGCTATAAAAATATAACAATAATGATTTCTTTCTACTGCCTTCACCTGAGGAATCTCTAAGCATGTTTCAAATATCAAAGAGCAAGAAGCCCATTGTAGTGTTGTCCCCTGGGTATAGGTGGGAAAAGGAGGCCCTGAGAGGTAGAAAGAATTATACAAGGCTAAATGTAAAGCCAGTAGCAGATCAGGAGATAGACCTGAGGGCACAGTTTGGATTCTGACCTTTTTTGTGGGATTTGCCCCCATTTTGCCTCCTGATTTGGGATAAGTATTAAATCTCTGCACAAGCACTTAATATCTGGTCAATATTTTGATGTTTCTTGCAGAAAGAAGGCTTCTCTTCCATTTTAGAGATGCTGAAGTGATGCCTACACTAAAATATAACTATAACAAACAAATCACAGGATGCTCTGCTCCATCCTCTGTCCCAGAGCTGTATCTCAACTTAGCTCTCCTGTAGATATTAAGACACATGATGGATAGTGACAGGCCGAAGCAGAGAAGATCTGGAATGATTCCTTTCATATTCCAAGAGAATGAGCTCGTGTTATTTCTCACACTTTCATATTTGCCCCAATTTATGGGGTAGATAAGGCAGGAATTTTGAAGGGCGACATCATGAATTGCTTTTCTTATTGATCGAGCTTTTAATGTGCAAACAATGAAAACAATAAAACTTGCATTTAAAAACAAACATCTCTAACACAGGAGCTACATTAAAATGACACAAATTGCTTTTGTGGGCTGAGTTTAACAGAACACCCATGAGGTTCCACTTAAAAACAACAAGCCAACAAAAATCAAATTGCATTGTTTTACTAGCAAACAAAATGGTGAGCACGCCTTGGGCTACGTTTTCAGCGTGTTTTCTTGGAAGATCAAAGCTTAAATTCCATTAACCCTTCAAATGTCAGCCTGGTGAATTCGTTTTCTTTACCTCTGAGCTTCTGGTGCTCCCCTCAGCACGATCCCAGGTCTCTGCCTGTGCCTGGTGCTGTCCCTCCTCCTCCTCCCAGCGCAGGCAGCGCTTGGCTTGTCTCCCCCACCGGCATCTCCACGGAAGCACCACCTTGTAAGTGGGCAGAGTTCAAACAGACGGTCGCCCATCCCACACTGGTTTCCCATTTTACTGACTTGGAGAGCTGGACAGAAGCCAGCACTAAAATACATTGATTTTTTTTTTTACCATTCTCCGTGGCGCTGCATTACCCCGCTGGCAAGTGGCTGGATGAGACTTTGGTGGCCAGCAGAGCCATTTTTGAGCAAATTGGGATCTTGTTGGGTCCTTCTAATCATCTCCTGGACACCAGTTATGTTGGTGGCTCAAAGTGATGGACTGTGGATTGCTCATAGTGAAGGAAAGCTGATCTGTGCTGGTGTTTGTCACCTGTTCCAACAACCACCGGGCATCTCCTGTGCCTCCTAAATCCAAACGAGGCTCCACTTCCCGAGGGTTTGCTGCTTTCTCCGGAACAATAAATTAATATTTTGCACAAGTGTGGCAGGCCAGATCCTAATCTGACCTCACCCTTATTCCCCTGCTCTGCTGGGACCTTGTTTCGTGTATAAATACAAAAGTCCTTCCAGGCACTTGTTCATTCCAAATAGCCGTGTGTCCACATATGTTGTGTAATGTCACAAAGATTAGGAAGATAGAGCAGATGCACCCTTCCGGGACTGGTTTGGAAGCAAGGGAAGGTTTGGAAACGTGGAAAGGTCTGGATGCACTGGAGAGCAGCAGCATTCTCCCCTCTGAGTGCTTGGGAGCTGCCAGATTATCCATCCCAGCCCGGGGTTGACACCGACAGTCCAGTCGGATGCTCGAAGTGCTTGGAAACTTGCCAGGAGGCAGGGGTCAAAAGGGAGGATTTTTTTTGCATTAAATTTCATTTTAAAAAGAAAAAAGAAAGGAGAAGGGGGAAAGGGGAAAGGGCAAGCAACTGCCTGCATGAAATCAGGAACATGGAGCTGCTTGGAACTGGAGCTGTGGAAGAAGGTGGATGTGTCCCAGCTCACACAGGAGCAAACTGTACTTCCCAGCCATGCTCCCCTTGCCGGGCCTCCTGTCCAACATGCCAGAGTTCACTCTTAAAATGCTCCAGTTACAGTACCAGCCCACAGCTGTGTGCAGCTGTGTGCAGCTGTGCCTCCCAGCCCCTCACAACTGGCTTTTCACACAGGAACGGCCCCTCTTTCAAAGGGCTCACCCCGACAGATTGCTGCAGCCTAACAATGTGTAAAACATGGGACTTCAGACAGCCTGGCCTTTTATTGGAAGAGCTTTTTTTGGAGGCTTTTATACCCCCAGATGAGAAGAGCTATTGCCAAATAACTCAGCAGTGTGGTGGTTTGGTTTTTTTTTCACCTGAGTGCTTCACAAGGAGGCCTTCAGTCCCACACGCTGCTGGCCCTTTCCCTTTAGGAATGCCTCATCCTGGCTTTGCTTCTTCCCAAGGAGAAATGAAAGCTAACCTCGCTGTGCTCTCCTTTTGAGCGATTGTGATGTGAAGCCCTGAAAGGCCAAGGACACAAATCTGAGCTCGCTGTGCCCAGGGACAGGACTCGAGGGAACGGCTGGAGCCGTGCCAGGGGAGAGTCAGGCTGGATATCAGGGAAAGGTTCTTCCCCCAGACAGTGGTGGGGCACTGGAACAGCTCCCCAGGGAATGGCCACATTCCCAAGGCTGCCAGAGCTCACATTCCCAACCCTCCCAGGCACAGGGTGGGATTGTTGGGGTGTCTCTGCAGGGCCACGGGTTGGATTGATGATCCTTATGGGTTCCTTCCAACTCAAGGAAATCAGACTACAACTCTGAGGGCTGTCTCCTCCTAAACACCTGCAGGGACACTCTGCCATGGGATGGCAGTGCCTGTTTGTCACCCTGCAGCACCATGTCCCGTGGCACAATCCCTAAATCTGTGCTACAAACCGTGAGAACAGAATAAATCCTCCCCTTCCATCCTTGATGTGTAGATACTTCACAACAAATGCCACGAATCAGAGGAAAATGAGCAAGAATAATAAGAAAAATAATAGAAGAATATTTGACAGGTTTTTACTCTTTTAGAGATATGCTGATGATTGGATTGGACGGTCTTAAAGGTCTTTTCCAACCTGAGATTCCATGAAGTTTGCTCAATGCTGCACAGATTAAGGTTAAAGGAGACTCTCTTGCTTAGGAGCATTTGCAGTCAGAGCAGAAGGTGCAGAACTTTGTCATCTTCACTCCTACTTTTACTTGACTCTCAATCTGTGAAGAGGAAAAGTGCATTTTTTGACGGGCAGGAAAAAAAAAAGAAAAAAAGCAGCCTTTTCCAATGCCTTTATTTCTGGCAGTTTGGGGATATTTAGGAATGGTAGAGGTTGTTACTGCATATAGGAAGGTTTTATTGCTTCCCCTTCACTACAAACTCGGTCGTGTCTGTCCCCTCAATTTCCCCTTTTGCTACTGGGATGAGGAAACGAAGAGAAAGGAGGGAAACACCAAAAAAAGCAGCACTTGTTTCCCTTTGTCTGTCACTCAAAACTTGCACATGTGTTTTGGGGGAGAGGGGAAATGAAAATGTCTCTCTAGACAGCTGATTCTCCCTTATCAGATATGCTGTGAGAGGAGCTGGGAGGGAATTGCCTGTGCCACCCTCTGCCAGTGGTTTTGTCTCTCAGTTCAGCAGGTCTTGCAGAGACTTGTCCCAAAATATTCACATACCACAGCCAGACCTGCCAGGACGTTCCTCTTCCATCATGCCGCAGTTTTCCTGGGGATTTCACCAACGTGGGGAGTTGCAGTAATGCTGTGTTGGAAACCTAGATTCCAGGGAGAATTTCCCTACACAATAGGCTGCATTTAAAGAGGCTCTCTCCAAACAGAGGGCAGTGGCCGAGTCCAATTTCCAATGTGAAGCGAGGTGTGATTTTTAATTTTGTTTTTATGAATTCTTTTTTTTTTCCCTAATCCCATCATCATTATTCTGTTCAGAGCCCTTTGCCAAAGGCTGGCTTCTGGTGGTGATTTGAAATGCAGCTCGTTCCCCTGGTGCCAGCTTGCATGGAATAAAGGCTGGCTGGGCACTGGGTGGCTGTGGCCAGTGCTGGTGGCCAGGGCTCTCACTGGTCCCAAGATCCTTTAAATCCATTCCCTCCTCTGAGGCTGCTTTTCAATTAGCTGGGAATACCCCCATTTTGCAGATGATGGATGTAGTTTCCACAGAGGAGAATTTAGATGGATTTAATTTCCATCTGAGGGCAACAAGGCCGCAGTGATGTAGTCCAGGAGTGTCACCTCCTTATCAGGTGGTGGTGGTGCCTTTGGAGTGGGAATGTGGGATCCCACCCCTCTGGTGTTCCCACGAGGTCATGTTGGACTCTCCTCTGTCCCACACAGCAAATGGGGACTCCAAGGTTGGCCAAGCTGAAACTTTTCACCGGCTCTACATTCTCACAAACCATTTTTGTAAAGGAAAGGTAATATCTTGGCTCTTTCCTTTTGGGAAGTGTGGGATACCCGGAAAGCGAAGGCATCAAATGAGCAGGACCTTCTGGGATCAGAAGGCATCCTGGAGGCATTAGATATGGCTGGTATTTGATATAAGAACTGAGGTTTCTGTGTTTTATTGATTTAACCTATTTGCGGTCGCACACGCACAATGGGCTGCATTATGAGTGCCATGTGCATCCCTGCTCCTGCCAATAAACCCGGGAACCCCCGGAGAAGGGCAGATGTTTCCCACCCAAAAAATTCATGACTCTCAGGGTGAGAGAGAGAGAGAGAGAAAGAGAACGAGAGAGAGAGAGAGAGGACTCTCCCCAGGCCCTCCAAGGCACAGGGGTGCACATTTCTGTGTGTTTGTTCACACTTGGCTCTTGGGTAGCAGCAGAGAACTCCCTTCCTGTGTGGTTTGCTCACATTCCCAGCAGGAATAATGCTGGCAGGCTGAGGGGTGGTGGAGGAGAGCGGCTGCTCTCAGCTGGACTGTGCAGCGTGGTGAGGGCTCTGAGCATGGACACACCTGTACTTTAGGAGCAGTTTTTGTTCATCGGAATAATTTCCTGATTGTTCGCATTGGTGCGTCTTGGATAAAAACACTTTTGGGAGGGGATGAGAACTTACATTCAAGTGTTTAAAGAGGAATGTCTAGGTTTAAAAGGGAATCTCTCAGGAATATCCAGGTCTAAAAAGGGGATCTCTAGGTCTAAAAGGGAATATCCAGGCTTAGGAAGGGCTGTCTCCTGGGACCAAGGGTGTGCACACACTAAAGGTGGCAGGGAAGACAATGGGAAGAGGATCCCCAACCCAAGCTCTTGCTGTTGCCAGCTCAGCCCTTCAAAAGTGAAGCTCAAGGATGAAGAGGGACTGAACTCAAGCCCAGCAATTGCTGCTGCAAATGGTTGGATCCTGCAGATTTTCTTTCCATGTGTAGCTCCACTCAGCCAGGCATGGTCCTGTCAAAGACACATTTCATGAAAATAAGAGAATGGGAAAAAATGCAGGCACTTCGGTCACTCAGTGCATAAATGAGGTGCAGCTTGGGGTTCCAGGGTGATAATGGGTGTTTAACTTGGAAAAACACAGCAGTGGAAGCACTAACAGCTGTTCCCTTGGGTGCTGGAGGGAGATATCTTGGAAAAAAAGGGCAAAGCGTGGTATTTGCCAGGTGTGAGAAATAGGATCATGTTCTCCTGCAAGGCTGCAGTGAAGCGTCCTCCGTCATCCTATGTGGAAGCAGAGAACATTTCTAAACATTAAACCACCAAAATATTGATAATGGGGCGTTTTCATTTAAACTGTTACCTTCCTGAGAAAAACCTTTGTTTTGGGAAAAAATACCCCAACTTTTTGACTCCATTTCAAATAAGATGGAACGTTCCTGAAGCAGGGGCGTGCGTCCCATCCTCTTCCAAATTAAACGCTTCCATTTTCCATTTGGAAATGACTTTTCAGTTCCATTTTTGTATAACACGAATGCTTTTTTTTCAAGTCAAAATAGAAATGAAGTTCTTCAGGTTTTAGTTGGAGCTGTGGAGGAAATACTTTGTGTGGGAACAGAGAGGATCTTTGGGCATATCAACATTTGAGTCCTCCTTCTTCTGATTTTTCAAAATACACATCAAAACGTGGAAAAATCAGAATCACCCACGGAAGAGATTCCAGTTTGCAAGCAGCAGTTCGGTGTGAAGGTTAGATCTATGTGTTCTTGCACAGCACGTCCCAGAATATTTCACTGCTGGGACAGAGAGGCTGTATTTAAGGAGCAATAATTTACACGAAGAATTGACAGATTGGAATGCACCTGGCTTGGGCTGTTGGTCCTTAATATCATTCCCAGTTTTCTCTGGAGAAAGGCAGCTAGGATAGTTTATGGGTGTGTACAGCCATACCTAGGGCTGCTGTGCTTAAATATGCCCCCAAATTAAACTTGTGGGGTGGGATCCCAGGGCTAAACCTCGAGGGACAGATCAATTTAGGAGTGTGATGGAGAGGGCTGTACCAAACTGGTCCCTTTAAGGACACTCCAAGGAGGACCCAAAAAATCAGAACCACCCCAAATCACCAGTTGCTTTTGAAAATTGAGGCCAAGCTACTTAGCTGCACTGCTGGCAATATTGTTTAAAAACAATGGGGCTCAATTAGATGAGAATTATTTTAACACTTCGGAAGGCTGCCAAGTCATTTCCTTCTCCTTTATTGATTTTTTCCGTTGCCAGTAAATATATCTGCGGCAGCAGGATGAAAGAAGCAGCGCTGGAGAGGGGGAAAAGTTAAGTGTTAAAAAGGAGACTGTAACAAGATATGTCCCTTGAACCTCTGGGAAGAAG
Organism: Atrichornis clamosus; assembly: GCA_013400975.1. Classification (NCBI taxonomy): domain Eukaryota; kingdom Metazoa; phylum Chordata; class Aves; order Passeriformes; family Menuridae; genus Atrichornis; species Atrichornis clamosus. The sequence continues at coordinate 31,870 of WBMZ01003651.1, read as the reverse complement.
GAGGACATTTTAAGACAGAAGGAAGCAAGGGATTCATGGAGGCATTTCACAGGGTTAGCCGTGGTAGCAGACAGCCCAATATTATTTTCCTTGCAGTGCTTGCCTGATCCTTTACTTAGATTGGCTCCTGTTTCTTCCCCTCATTGTGCAGTCCCTGCGTGAGCCGGTCTCCATGTAAAGACATTCCACCTACATTCCTTTGCCACCGGGTGAGAGGAGGGGGGAGTGCAATTATGTGGGCTAGCAAGACACAAAAGGCTCTACTCCCCAGCTAAACCTTAGAAACTTCAGTTAACTTTCTCCCTTAAAAATATTAACCCCCCCCTCAAAATAAACAAACAAACAAAAAACACCAAAGAGGGGCGGCCTACAAAGGTCCCTTCCTCTCCTACCAGCCTCTAAGTGAAGGTTTTGGAGCTGTAACTATCCCACCTATAAATATTTCCCTTCCCAACATTCTGTAGATCACCCACAGAATAAAGAGTTTTTAATTTTTTGGCAGTATCAGCGTTTCTCTCTGGCTTTTTTTTTTTCATGTGCATCTTCTCTGTACTAATCATAGAATCCCAGAATGGTTCGGGTTGGGAAAGGACCTTAAAGATCATCTCATTCCAAGCCCTGCCATGGGCAGGGACACCTTCCATTGGAATGGATATTCTCATGGGAAAGCTGGGAACAGCTGGTCCTTGGATAAAAAGGCCGTGGGTGATTAATTCTGCAGGGATACCTGTGCCATACGTTTATTGGGATCTAATGGGGGCCATTCTGGCATTTATCCAAGTAGTTTGCAGGCTACAGGTGTGACCCTGCCTTCCTCCATCTTCACCAGCATACTCGAGAGTTATGTCACTATCCTGGTTATAAATCCTGGGAATATTCCACTATAGGCAGCAGAAGGAGACACAGAGCTGTCTATGAAAGCTCTGTGAGACACACAGACCTAGAACTGATGCAATCCTCCAGCTGAGGAAGCTGGATCATGGAATAAATTGTTTAGGAGTTCACATAAACTGGACCTTTTCCAGGTGAACATCTTCAAGACAGGATTTGTTATCCGTGTTATTCCACTTCTCAGCACAGAACTTCATTAGCTGCGCTCTCTCCATGTGCAGGGCTTTCTAAATGCTACTGTCCTGCTTTCCATATTGATTTCTGTGCCCCTGCACTCCTTCTTCCCATTTTGTCTAATAAGCAAATTTCATTACCTGACTTCACAATTTTTCCTCTGGGCCATTAGAATTGCTTGACTGTATTCCTGGCAGAGCCCTTAATTAGAGATGGATCAGAACTGATGTCATTAAACGGATCCATTAACCACACTCTTCCTGTGATTCCAAATGCAGGTGGTTCAGATAAAATGTGACCTGGATCCAAATCACCACTGGGTTCACTGTGCAAAGCCCCAGACCTCCTCAGACTGCCAAAGATGGAGAAGAAAAGTTAAATTAAGCCAGTAACCCTCTCACAGATTCTGCCTCAGTTGTCCTGACACAGGAAACATCTCTGGTTTTATCCTGCAACCAAAGCATTTCTGAATTATAAATGATTTCATTTCTTACTGTGCTTTTTGGAAGGCTCGGTCCTTACTCCACCAAGGTAAAAATGTTATCTTTTTCCTCTAGTCACATAAAAATCTTCTGAGACAGAGACTTTCTTGATTTAGAACGCTTGAGAGCTCTCTGAACGCTGGTCCAAATCTTAAACTTCCCTATAAAACCTGATTAGGTTGGAATCCATAGGCTGAATAGACATTTTGGCTTTCTGGAGCCCTGGTACGTGCTGCCTTGTCCAGCAGCCTGGACATTTGCTTAAATAAATTACAGTCTCTTTTTAGAGCTTGACGTGGCCAGAGGTGGACACAGAGAAGCTGAACACGATGATCTCAAAAGAGATGCTCTGAATTAAGCAGGAGGTTGCTATGCCACGAGACTGCTGCACTCTCCAACAAAAGTCACAGCACTGAATCCCTGCTCAGAATGGGGTTTTCTGAGAAAAAGAAGTTTACAAGGACAGAACTTTAGCTGGCTATGGCTGGAAAAAACTCCTGAATTCATCCTGGATTTCATCTCGTACCTCTTACAGCACCCACATTTGCTTCCCCACAAGTGAACCAAGCAAAACCAAACAACCTCCCTTCTTTCCCCCAAAATCTGGAGTGTGCAGAGATGAACTCTGCCTTGTTCTGGTGATAATATTTATTTCTATGGATATTACAATAAAAATAATATTTTATTCTCCCCATTCGTCCCCAGTTTTTCCCCAAGGATGTCCCAGCATGTATCTCACACTATCCATCTTGAGGGCTGGAACTGGATGGTCTTTAAGGTCTCTTCCGACCCATTCTAGGATTTTATGATCTTTCTGGAAAGTTATTCCCATCTCTCCACCAGCCAGAGAGGGTTAATTTGGCCTTTCCCTGGACATAGCAGGGCAGCACCTGCTAGCAGGGTGGGGTGTTCCCTTGCACAGCTTGTCAGAGGCAGATTATTATGATGATTATTTTGTGAAATAACACGTCTCTTTGTCTGTGTCCTACCCCACAACCTTCAATCGAGCCTCGCTGGTCTCTCAGCCCTCACTGCCAATTTTGCTGCTTTCCCTGTTTGCAGAAACCTTAACTCTGTGTTTGAATTGGCCTGCAGGATGTGTTTGAGGAGGGCAAGAAACTGAACAAAAATGGGAGGCTCTCATCCCCCCAAAAAGAAGTGTAATTTGTCTTTAAAGGCTCTTAAACAGCAAACACATTCTGTCTGATCCTCCTTAATAAAGTATCCCAGCAGTGCTACAGTGCCTTATTTGAGGTCTGTGCAGTCTCATTAAATTTGATGTGTCACAGAGGGCTTGGACATGTGAAAGGGAGGCTGCAGGAACCAGGATTGAAGTTTGCCAGATTTGCTAAGGAAAAATGATTCATTATGGCTTTTCAAAATGGACACCCTTCAGGCTTCCCGCTCCACTGATTGTGTGTGCAGGGATGAGGGAGCGGAGGGGCCACCGCGGCCTGCAGATTTAACCCTTATTAACAGCTGCTTAAATTAAGGATTCGGTTTGATCATCGGAAGATGTGCGCTCACTCCTGAGCTCCGAGTGAAGAAAGGAAAGGTTATTAAAGATTTAAGGGCTGGATGGTGCAGCTGAAAAGTCGGGGCTGTCTTTTCCTGCCGCTGTAGGCCCGAGAGGAGGGCGGAGGCTCCAGGGCGTGCTCAGGTTGTGCAAAGTCCTCCGTGACCCACCCCTGCACCCTGAACAGGCCTTTGAGATGCTCGAACCAGCATCCTGCTTCCCCAGGGCCGAGGGAGAGGGAGAGGAGGTGCTGAGCAGTGTTTGGGTCATCCCTGTGGTGTGGTTGTGCTTTGGGACCGGAATGTGCTGGTGCCACGGAGCTGCACAAGAACCACTTTGGTGGGGCTGTCTCCTCCTCCTCTCCATGCAGGAAGACTGCCTGGAGATCCAGTTTCATGGATTTGTGTCTTGTTGGAGTCAGTAGGTGATGATTGTCCCATGTGCTGCACTCTGGGACACAAGGCACTGTTGATATTTTGGGGTTTGTGTGTCAGACCTTGAATTTCAACTCAGTTCTTGCCCTGGTGCAGACAAGTGATATGGGCCATTCCCTTCAGAGTCAGACCTTGTGGTCCAACTTCCCACTCAGAATATTCTGTGATCTGGGAGTAAAAGTGTCTCAGTCCTGAAAACCCCTCAGGTATCTCCCCTATGCTTTGCTGGGAGCAGAGCAGTGCAGGGGGATTTCTCTCCTTTGCTGTGCTGGTGGTGGGTGAGGAGAAGGGAGGCGGCTTGGAAAGGTGTTTTAGGGATGGTATCAGCACAGAGTGATGCTCTTTTGGAAAAAAAGGCAGGTTCAGCTGGACACCCAAAAAGTGGGAGCATATCTGGACACAGTGTCCTGGGTCAATGGCTCCAGGCAACAGCAGGAGTCAGGGAAGTGAGGGATTCCCCACACTGCCCTTGTGATGGGAGCAGTGATCCAGCCAGGTCTGAGGGTATGGGAAGGTGTTAATCCTGGGCAAGAGGCTGCAGGAGTGAGCTCTTGAGCAACAGGCTCCTCAACCATCGCATTCCCTTCCTCTCCCTTCTCTCTCTCAGCATAAAATTCACAACACTCACATTTCAAGACACCAGAGGGGAAAAAAAAAGGCAAGAAAACTGATCTGGGGGATCCGTGTCTATTTTTTAGGATAGCAACAAAAAGACAGGAGCAACTGACCACGGGGGATTTCTTGATGTTGCAAAGAATTCTCCTGATTTGTGGCATCTGAGTTAGGGGGCCAAAAAGAAAAACATTTGTGCTTTTAAAAAGGTTGTAAATCATGCTCTGAATGTTCACCATTTACATTTTAAGTGAAATAGGATGTCAAACCATTTTGCTTTATGTTTATTTTCAAATACTGTACGCTTTGCTGTCCACTTTCTCCAGTGCCTGTGCCATTTAAATCATATTGTATATAGCCAAAGATGCAGGGGAATATAAATCTCCCAGGGTGTGTGTATACACCAATTATTCTTGGGAAATGCAGCCAGCCAGAGTTCACAGTACCTGAGATACATGAAAACAGCGGCCATACTATTTCTGTGAATCTTTTCTTGGGGGAGATTCAAGAGTAAATCCACCAAATTCAGTGGTGTGACATAGGTATAAAATGCATGTAAATGAGATCTTTTAATTTTAGAGGGCAAATTTCAGCTGTAGACTCATGCAGATGCTGTGTGATAAATACAGTCTCTCAACTGCATATTTAAACAAAGCATTAAAGCATTCACACTTCCTGTTGGAGAAGTATTTTATTTCTTTCCCTTTATTTATACAGCGTGGCAGAAAGAGTAGAAATAAATTTCACCAGCTTCTTACCGCCTCATCACCAGCAGAGACACACAGAGGAACGAGATGAAACATTGTTCAAATAAAATGTAAATTTAACTTGCGTGCCTTGTCCAGTAAAACACTGTGAGACTTGGCCAGGGACAGCACGGCACAATATGGAGAGCTAGACAGGGCCACGGGAGGGATGGGCCTGGTTGTGGGCCAGGACTAAATGAACTGAACTCCTGGGGGTATTGGGATACAGACTTTGGGCTCAGCTCCATCCCTGGTGTCCATGCTGGAAGCAGCCACAGCCATTCCCTGGGTCCTGGCGCTGATGGAGTTTGGTTTCTGTTGGAGTTGTGCCTCGTTTTTGCTTCTCTTACCCCTTAACAAGGTGAGGGCTCCCACTAAGGCTGTTTGGGAAGTGCTCTGTGCCGGCCCATCTCTGGCCTTTCCTGAGGTTATGTCTTTCCAGCTGTTCCTCAAAGGTTTGCCTCTATTCCAGCCTACCCCCAGTTAATGACTCCCACGTGGATGTAAATCCTGCTCTGCCTTTGGTGACGTTGCCTCGCAGGTGACAAAGGATTTGGGGTGGAGCCGTGGTCAGCGTGGCCTCCCTGCTCTGCAGGAAGCCCTGCCAAGCCCAGCTACGCTGAGGGTGCAGATGGGGCAGGATCTGTGCTCAGTTCGTGCTTTCTGGACACAGGAACTCGCTGTGTTCTTAGGAAAAATATTTCCCTAGCAGAGGTTTGGACCTTGAACATGAAGGCACCGCTCCCTTGAGCTCAGGGAAAGAAATCCACATGGATTGACATCCCCTGAGCTGCTCAGGAGTGCAGACCATTGCACCCCACGTGGGAATGGCCACGTGAGGGGCAGTGCCCTGCCTGCAAAGCTGCACCTGCAGTGGATTCATCCCATTCCTGTGCGATCCCAGTTAAATCGGAGCCATTGGGAATCTGGTTTGCAGTTACTGCTCTACCTTAATTTGAATCCGTCTGTCTCGCACTGAAGCTGAAACTCAGCTCAGAGGCAGTGCTAGATCTTCCGTGAGCCACCCTCCTGGTTAATTAAAAGATATTCTCCCCTATAGCTCCCAGCCCAAATCCCATTTACCAGGCTTTCTCCTGGGCAAAGAAAGGCTGAAATTCAAGCTGTAAGGCTAAATAGATCCACATTGTCCTGTGCAAAAGAAAAAGCCCAGCCCACACCACAATTCAGTTAGCTGCTTAAAACGCTGCCTCGCTTATTGCCATTGTTATAAAACCTAATAAATCATGAGATTACTTTCTCGGGGTCGTAGGAGCTATCCTGAGGGTGGAGAGATTTAGGCAGCACAGGAAATCGGGGTGTTGGCTCAGCACACGTTCGAATCAGTGGCCACAAGTAAATCCCCCCAACCCCAGAGACCTCCAGCCCAAGCCTTACACACCAGGGATTGGCAGAGGCTGAGGGGTTGGTGGAGAGGGAGGACTGTGGAGTCTCCAAAGCATTTCAGGGAGCTTGCAAGGCTCTGCTGCTTTGTGTTTTTCATCTTGTGCTGCTGAAGAGGCTTTGCACTCACCCAGATCTTGTGATGCTGCTGAATTCTGGATATGGGTGCTCTGTGCATTGTTCTGCCTTATATTTTATAATGGATATTCCTCAGCTTTTTAGCATCCCTAGGCCTAACAGCCCTTGGGATTGACACTGGAGTAGAAAAGATTGTTGTCCTGTTTTGGTACTGAGCTCAGTGTTTCTGTTGTACTTCCAAATTCCCTGTGATTAAGGAGCTCTATTTAACAACTGTGCATGCCTAAAGAATCTGGGAGTGTCATTCCGTCCAAGTTTACGCTTATGTTAGAGATGATGTTTTGATAAACAGCTGATGGGATAAAACTGAAAAGGATCTATCCACACTAGGATAAATCGTGGAGCCCGTACCATAAAAATCTCACTCTTTACCAAACCCAGTAGTTTTTGTTACAGTACTCCCAAGAATCCTGTTGATTTAATTTGGAGCCTTCTGCAGGCACTGAGTTTGACCCAATATCCACATTTTTCTATAGAAATATGCTGTATGAAGATCCACCTGCCCTTACCCAGCAGTAAAACATGACTGCCAGAGCAGGTTTCTCCTGGAGACGGCCCTGGACAGCGGCATGACAGCCGCGGAGCTCTTCCCAGCCCTGCCAGTGACCTGTTGGGTGGCTGGGGCGAGCCTTTTAATCTTTTTCCTCTTTGCTTTCATCTCTCTGGCTGGCAGAGGCTTTGAGGATGAAACGGGCTGTGCGTGTGCGTGCAGTGCTGAGCACTACGGGGTCCTGCCCCACGCTGGGGCCCAGGCCCGGAGCCCATGGAGATGGAAATGAATCCGGGATGGATCCGCACAGCTCCCTCCCTGCCAGGGCAGCCACACCAGCTGACAGCAGCCGAGCACCTGGCCCTAAATTTAGCTGACACACTCTTCAAGCCAAACTGGGACAACCCTGATCCTGGGCGAGCAATAGGAGCAATTCAGAGATAACATATTCCAGGTCTTTCTCATTACAATTCTCCTCATGCAAGATTATCTTTGATTTTTCCATAGCTCCTCCACACTGGCAGCCAGAGGCTTTGTTTAAAACACATCCATCATTATCACTGTAATGTATTATTATTATTATTATAACTTATTCATTCATATAGCATTTTTCTCACAACAACCTAGGAATCAAAGTGGTTTACACTTTTGCTGTCTGAAAGCAATCTGAAAGGAGAAATTAAGGTGGGGGGAAGTGGTGTTAAAAATACCTAAATAAATCTGTGAAACTGATTTGAGGTTCACAGTGAAAACTCCAGGTCTAAGTAGGAAGGTAAGAAAAATAATGGTGAGGAGCTGTGGGTAGCTGAGAAAGAAACCATGTTGTGTAATGTTATATGAAAGAGAATTTAGAAGAGACTTTGCCTCATATCTGCCTGGAAGGATGTTCTCCAGGTAGCTGTGTGATCCACAAAAGCTCATCCCTAAACCAGGAATCCAGATCTTGCTTCAGCACAGGGACACCTGGGAGTTCAGGTATAGATTTAGAGCATCGAGGCTGATGCAGAATTCCAGTGATACTCTCATTTTAGGTTCTGCAGGTCTGTGCTTTCTTTGCAGCTACATGTAAAAAAACCCAAAAACCAGCAGAAAACAACCCCACAACTCCAAAAGCAAGAGGCACAAAAGAATGTGAAGAAGGGACTTGGTTGTGTGTGAGGTCAGTGTAAACAGCTGTGAAAGAAGAGAGGTGAAACCCAAATGAAACCCTCAATATGCCCTTTGCAAACACTAAAACTGTCTCACATCTGCATCACTCCAATCAGAGACAGCAAAACACCCTAAAAAAGGTTGCATGACATCTTGATTTTAGAGGTGTCCAGACTGGAGAACCCTGAAGCCTTCAATAATTCATTGTTTTCTCCTCTTAATTTCCCTTTCCTGCTCCGAACGTGCACCGTGTATTTCTTGCTCAAGGTTTTGCTCAAGGTGATTCTGTTTGTGCAGCTTTTAGATGCAGCCTCTTCCCTTTTTAATTTTAATGCAGCATTTTGAGGATGTCTCCTGCAAACCTTGCTGTCTGCTTCGTGGAGTATCAGGAAGGCAGGAAAAGATATGACTAAGGAAGATTATGATATCATTCTGGTTAAGTGCAAATGCATTTTAAAAAATGCTTTGGCTTCTTACCAAGAGGAAGTGACAGATGATCTTTGGCAATTTTATTAATGCATCTTTTCTGTGTTGTTCTGCATATCCCCATTATTTTCTAGAAGCAGACAAGGGCCAGCATTATTTTTCTAAATCTCTCCTGTCTTCTTTTGAAAAATCTGGTAGAGATTTGGAAAACCACATCCCCAATCTGAATTTCTTCTTTTTTCCTTTATGTCTATATGTGAAATCCTTATTTGAATATCTGCCCACTGGTTATTTTATATTATCATTTGCATAGTTCAGCTTCCGCCTGATTCCTCAGCAAGATTTAAATATAACAGCCACCATCCCAGCATGTACTAGCAGGTCTGGGAGTTCACCTGGATGTCTTCTGAGAGCTGTAAAAAATAAGGAAAAGAGGCACAGTGGCCAAGAACTTCCTGGACAACTTCCTAAGCAATGCTGACAGCCAAGAACAGCTTCTCTGTCACCACCAGCTCTCTGATGTCATCTCTTAGAGTGACCTCCAAGGTGACCAGGAATGGCTGCTCTGTAAAATCTGATTTTTGGGGTAATTTCTTGCTGCAAAACAAGAGTTTTATCCTTCTTTTATCCTCCTTTTCCAGTGGAACCATTTAATTTTAGCATAAAAGGTATGTCTGTAAAAGGACGTGTCCATCTGTCCAGTGATGGAGGATGAGCTCAAGTGTCCTTTTCCAAAGGCCACGTGGTGTTTTTTGCCACAGGGACAGACAAGGGGCTAATTACAGTATCAGGGAAGTGCTGAGAGACTAGTCAAATACCAAATATTCAATTCATTTAATATTCCTGATGAATAGGCAAATTACTCTAATCACATTAGTTATTCTATTCATTTATTAGCTAAGAGTGATTAGTAGTGAATAGCTGTAAGAGGATCTTCCAGGTGCAAAAATTAGGCATCTATAGTTTCATGATGTTTATTTTCAGCGGAAGATAATTGTCTCTTTAGCTCCTCTCAGACATACACACACACTGGCACACGCAGATCCACTCTCCTTTGTCCAGGCGTGGGGAAAAAGGTAGGAAAAAACCCAGGGCTGGCACACAGGTGTGGAGAGATAAGGCCAATTCAGCGCAGAATTTAACAGGATTTATTTAAAAACAGTTGGGGAGAGATTTCTCAAAGATTATGGCAAGTTAATGCACAGGGATTTGGATCCCGGTTCCCACGGAGCGCGCGGATAATGCCATTTTAAGCACCAGGCTCTGCTTCCTTCATGCTTGATTTGATTGTGCTGGTGAGGGGGAGCCTGGCTTTGTCTGTGGCACAGTCATGGCCCAGGTCCCTCGTGTGACAGTGGCACTGCCACCCTGCTCCCTTTGCTGCTCTCACCGGGCCCCAGAGTCTCTGTTGTGTTGTTCCCCGTGGGCTAAGGGCAGACAAAATCATGGAATGGTTGGGTTGGAAGGGACATTAAAGCTCATCCAGCACCCCTCTGCCATGGGCAGGGACACCTTCGCCTATCCCAGGTTGCTCCCAGCCTCATCCAACCTGGCCTTGGACACTTCCAGGGATGGGGCAGCCACAGCTTCCCTGGGCACCCTGTGCCAGGGCGTCCCCTCCCTCACAGGGAAGAATTCCTTCCCAATATCCCATCTAACCCTGGGGTGATTAATTTACAAATTACACCCAAGTCCATAACTTTTCCTTTATTACCATAGATGACTCTAAAACAAGAGGAGGAGAAACAAAACTGGGTGGAATTCTGCCTGAAATCACTCATAGAAGTCCAACAAAATAAAAGGAAAATTCAATGTGGTTACCCAGCTCTCCATGGGATGGGCAGTAGAGGAACAACAGACAAATCCAATGGGGGACAGGTAACTGGATAACTGAGAAAAGCAGGGGGCTGGATCGTGGAATCCCAGAATGGTTTGGGTTGGAAGGGACCTTAAAACTCATCCAGTGCCACCCCTGCCATGGGCAGGGACACCGCCCACTGTCCCAGGGTGCTCCAAGCCCCGTCCAACCTGGCCTTGGACACTTCCAGGGATGGGGCAGCCACAGCTTCCCTGGGGAGGGGGCAGTGTGAGAGCAGGTGAAAGGGAATTTCTGCATCCTTAAACCTCGGCTGCCTCAGGACTCATCCCTCAGTGCAGACCTCGTGGCTTGATGGATTCCACCGGGGCTCTGCACCCGTTTGTCTGCAGGCATTAAAGTGTAGGGGGAAGAGCTGGGATTGCAGGCGAGGCATTTCCCTGATTTCCCCAAGTAGGAAATCGATGGGCAGCAGTATTTGGAGAGCAAATTGACAGCAGTATTTACTCCTCCATTGCACGCAGCGCTGCCGGGGTGCCTTAATTTAATGTTCTCATGCACTTTCAGGATGTTATGCTAAGCAAAAGGCTGAGCTGTCATTACATTTTTATGAAGTCAATGCAGTTTCTAACAGCTCAGAAAAAAGAATTTACAAGAATTGATCAAATATCTCATTTTTCTAAGGGAATCTGCTCCTCTGGATTTCCCTGAGCTGTCAGCTTGCATTGATATGATCTGATTGATGCTGTTTGCCACATTAAGAAACGTTGGAAGCTAATCTGTTTTAATCCCATTCTCTGTTTTTAATATAATACTCTTGAAGGTAACTGAAGGTTATTACTTATTTTAAATAGCTTAAATATTTGTGTCAAAACATTGCCCTCAAAGCTGCAAATCCAGCCTTTGCCACACGGCTGGGAGAAAAAAAAAAAAAAAAAAAGAAGAGAAAACCCCCAAACCACCAATGTTGAGACCATTTGGAATGATCTAATCCATGCTTCAAATCCCTTTGTTCTCCTGTTCCCTTGCAGTGTTGGAGAGTTTGAGCTGAATGCTATTTATGAGATGGTTACAGGGGGTGCTGGCTGCTAAGGAGTTTCTTCTCGAGGCTGTTTGGGGAGGCTGCATTTTTCTAACTCACAATTTGCTCCCAGTTTGGATGAGAGCTGCCATATCACAAGGAATTTTCTATGGAAAAGGCTGAGAATCCGTCACCACACCACAGGGAATGCTCTGTTATATTAAACTGGTACCTTTATTGCTGGGGGAGAAAGCTGTGTTTTTCCAGCACTTTCAAGCCAGTATTTGGAGGAATGGATAAAAAAAAAGTCCTCGGGTAATGAGAGTTGTACATTATCTTAGAGGAATCATTTATCTCTATGCCAGTTGTTTAGCTGGGTTTGCCAAGCTTGAAAATTTAGATTTATTGGTGCCAACAACAGGAATGGAAGCATTTAATGGGCTTGTGCTCTACGGAGGTGATGAGGAAAAGCAAAGGAAAGTCAGGAGGTGGCTGGAATTGTGCATCACTGACTTTTTTTGGTTTGTTTTCTTAAGAATAAATTCAGACTGCTGAAAGAAAAGATGGTTTTCAGGAAGGTGTAAGGTACTGGACACGCTGTCGGGAAAACGGATCAGAACTCCAGCGTTTTGCCGGGGAATTGATGTCAGGATTTAAAATTCCTGACAAAACATGATGCCTGAACTTCAAGTCACACCTTTCCCCCGTGCTGCAGCAATCTGCTGTGGTGGCTCAGCATCTCCTCCTCCCTGGCTGCGCCAGAACAAGGCACCTCTCCCTTTCCAAAGGTTCTGGATGGGCCCCCGGAGCACCCCCACGTTTGCTTGTGCTTGTGTTTCACCAGTGCTGCTGTTGTTTACCCCACACGCTCAAACAGGGCTTGCACTGGCTTCGCAGGAGCAGATGTGAAGCACAATCTTGGACGCCTTCCCAGCCCTCGCTCCGAGCGTCCAAGTGCTCAGTATTTCCTGCACGAAGCCAGTCTAGTCTGACACAATGCCAGCTGCACTAAATGTGCTCTCGGAGTGAATGCTCAGCGTCTGGGTGGCTCAGAGCTCGCACACAAAACCAGCCTCTCCCCGTTTTTGCCCCCTTTCCACCCCGTTTTGCTTCCCGAACCTTCAGCGTCGCCGCGTTGCTTTCGCCACTCCTACGGGGAGCACCTCCGGGCTGGATCGTGGGGGGAAATGGGTTTGTTGTTCCCAACACCTCCCTGTGCACCTGCTGCTGCTGGAGCAGCTGCCACTGGACCTGCCCTGCTCCAGCACAGCCCCTCAGTGTGCACCTGACAGTGGCTTTTTGGGCCAAGCTGTGCCCGCAGAGGCACAACCTGTGGTCCACAAAAAAAGGGGTTTTCACCTGCTTTTGATTAAGTCTTCAGATTCCGAGCGAACAGCTCCACGTGCATTTATGGTCTATGTAGCTCAAGCAAAGTGGTGAACACTGAGTCCCTCCCTGCCAAGTTTTCCCCTCTCTGTAGCACAGAGTCCACTTAAGAGCTACAATCTGGTTGCTTCATTTGCTTTCAAATTCGGTTCCCATTTGTTCCTCCAAGACATTTGGGTAAGTGGCAGCATCTGTCTTATGTTTGTGTTATTCACACTGAATTTCCAAATGGACATTTCAAATGGGTGCAAGATGCTACTCTGGCTTGAAAATCAGACTTCTCCAGGCTGTGCTTGACTTATTAGATGTTAAATAGGCTGGGGTTGGATGTGGGGCGAGATGGAAGACCTCCAGAGCAGCACCGGAGCCTGTGCAAGGAGTGCTTTTCCCTCTGAATTTCCATCAGCACGGCTGCAGCAGGGTCACACCGACGGCGGTGCTGCTGGAAGGGCCACCCTGCGAAAGGTCACCTGTCTGTCACCAGCATAACGGAGGGCGTTCAACCCCGATGGCTTGGCCGGCTCCCAGCCCCCGGATGAGGCGCATTCCGCTGGCCCAGGGGCCCTCTAGTGGCATTCCCGGCTGGATCCGCTCAGCCTGAATCCTCCTTGGGTGGGCAGCGTCCCTCACTGCGGGGGCGGTGGTGGCCTGTCACCAGCTGGCCCTGGAGCAGGGTGCCCATCGCTGTCTGCACCCTCCCCTGGGACCTCTCCGAGAGCCAGAGCCCAAAGTGAGCTGTGAGAAAGGTTCTCAGAGTCCTCCTCGCTGTGTTATGGGTCTGGGGGCATGGCAGCACCCTCCCTGCCTGCCCTGCACCTCCCTCCACACCCCTACCAGGCCCTTTCTCCACAGGTTTTTCCCTCTGTGTAGCTGATGTGGCTCAACCTCCCGTGTCCCTGCTCTGTGCCTGATCCTGCAGCAGCATTGCCCGCCCCAGTGGTACCTTTTCCTGGGAGGATGCAGATATGGATGTCACCCGGACCTTCGCCCAGCAGGGTTTCTGCTCCGGGGTGTGGGCCTGGGAGCCATGTGGGAATGGAGCTGTGGGTTTTCCTTGTCTCCAGGACGCTGTGACAGCCACAGCCTCCCCCGGTCTGTGCCGGGAGAGCCAAACACCTTCCACCCTTTCTGAAGGACTGGGTCACTGTCTCGGCTTTGTGGGACTGGAAAGGGGTTTGGGGACAGAGAGGTGGCTCTTTTCTAGCCAGCTTTTCCCTGTCTCTTCTAATATGGCTTTTCTTCCTGGTGGGAACACACGTAAGAAAAAGAAACACCTCGTCCTCCCTGAGCAGGCGCTGTTCTTCACTTAATAATTTCTGCAGTTTTTCCTTTATTTCCCTTTTTTACATTCTTCAGCTTTTTTCCATCATGCCTTTCTCCAGCTTCTAGGCCCCCTTTTCAGTCTGTTTGTAAATAAATTTGCTTCTGTCCACCCCCTCTTCCCTTAATCAATTTTTGAAGGTGTCAGAGAAATGGTTCAGATGTTCCCAGCAGCAAATGGAAGCTTTAAGTTGTTCCCTGATGGTTCTACTTCTTATCCCTTTCATTTCCAGTGGGGGGGAAATACAGATAATTGCAGATCCTGTACATCTCAAACTGTTTGTGGTGATAGTTACAATTATCCAAAATAATTGGCAGAAAGATCTGTGGACTTAATGTGCCGGGCTAAATTAATACTCCTAATGCTAGAATTTTAACAGCCTGTGTTTGTGACACTGCCTGTGCTGGATCTTCTAAAATGGCCTAAATTGGCCATGCTGGCCATAAGGGGCATTAAAAGGTTTCTGGTGTCATTTTAGATTGAAGTTTACCTGAACAGCTATTAGGAAAGACAGGGAGGAATATCATTTGCACCCATAGGAATCTATTTCCTTCTCAAGTCGCCCCTCAAAGACTTTAAATAGAGACAACATTTTCATCTGCAAAGCTGTGCACGGGTTGTCCAGCCTGTGCTCAGAGGAAGTCAATCCTCATCAGTGTTTTTCCTCCAGTGTGCAAGTGAAAGCCTCTTCTGGGTTCCTCTGTCTCCATGGGAGGCCACTGCTTCACATTTGGAAAGGCAGAAGCTCATTTCTGGTAGTTTAAGGGAGGGGAAAACATCTGTAATTCCCGGGTAGGGCATTCCCCTTCCCTGGAGGAGCAGAGCTGCCCGACTGGTGAACCACATCACTGTCTCCAACAGTAAGTGCAAAATGTTCCTTTTGGGGAATTAAAAGATACTGAATTTGGGACCAGAATCAGCCAGGGTTAAATACTTGCGAAAATCTGAGGCTTTTAAGGGTGGGCCTGGACACTCTTTGGATGGAGCCAGTCAAAACCTCTAGGAAAGGGAGCTGGGAGGGGGATGTGGGGTGCAGACAGAGCTGGTGCAGGCGGCTCAGGAAAAAGAACCAGACTCCAGCTTTTGCCAAGAGACCTCACTCCCCCACCAGCCAGACTGTGGGGAGAAAGACATTGGGAGTGAAGGGCTGACAGAGACTGACAGAAGCTTAGCACCCTGCTGGATCCAGCCTTTGGAAAGGGGGGATGAAAGATAAAATCCCGCGCGCCGCGATGGCAGCGCCGTCCCTGGTGCAGCCCTTTGTCTGAGAGATGCCAGCGAAGACGGTGCCAAGGTGCTTTTCCCTGACCATCTGCCTGATGAGCCCACATGCCAGGGTTGATGCAATCCAAAGCCTGATAGCACACAGGCCTGCTGGTTTATGAGAATCCATTTCGCAATTAAAACAAATATTTAGGATTTCTTCTAAATGAAGGGGCCAAGTCCTCGGAAGGGAAGTCTGGCGGATCTGAGAAGAGTAAAAAGACTTGCCTTGCTCTCATGACAGAGGCAAGGAGCACGAACATTCAAGTCCTGAGGTCATCTGTGTCATTTAAAAATCACACTGGACTTAGATAAAAAGAACTACAGAAACTAACAGTGCAGCTGGAGGGAGCACTGGCTGTGCTCCTGGGTAGAAGGCACATCCTCTCCTCCTGCTTGGCTTAGATCTCCCAGTGGTAGACAAGGCAGAAGAGGCAGAGGTCACCCTGTTAGCAGGGATGCTGACTTTGGCTCCACATTTCCTTTCCAATGTGCCACAGGGCACTCGGGGAAAAACTCCAGCCTGCCTCAGGCCGGGCCATTTTCCTGCTTCCACCTGAGCTTCCGAGGGCAGGATTTCTTGCACCAAGGCTTGATGCTTCCTGAGCTTCCTCCTAGTGCTCCCACCATGTTAAACAAATGCATATGCTTCCTGCAGATCCTTGGCAGTCCCCTGAATCAATCCTACATGGTAATGAGGAGGTCTGGCATGCCACTGTGCAATCCAATGGTCTCACACCCCGACAGAGCTCAGCTGCAGGTCATATGTTCCCCTCTGAACCATATTTTCTGATGAAAACCTTTTTGGCTGCAGCCTCCTCACCAGCTTGAGCTAAGTCAACAAGACAGAGGAAGTGACTTGGCCAAGATGAGATGGGAAGTTGGGAGCAGAACGGGGTCTCTTGGCTCTCTTGGTTCTTTATGGCTGTGGCTGATGGGCACAGGAGGAATTCAAACCCATCCTATTCATGCCACGCACAACTTTACCTGCTCATGATGAGCAGAGACAAGCAAAAAACCGAACTCCCCAATGCAGGGATAATCCTTGGGCTCATGGAAGAACCTCCAGGGTGGCTGAATTTATCCATCCCATACCTGAGACCTGGTGTTTTGTGCTACCTACTCCCAGTTTTTAAGCTGTGCCATAAAAAGGAGCGTGGGACCTCTTTTTTTCCCCCTGCTGGCGGGGTTCTGGCCCTCATTCTCTGTGGATGGTTTCTAGACACACATTCCTTTGTTTAGGAAGACCCAGTATTATGTTGACACAGCAGCATGTGGCACTGGAAAAGGAAATAGAAAAGGCTTTTGAACACCAACTGGGCTGGTGCTAGAAGAATGCAGGGTTTGCGGACAGCCCAGCTGCCTTTTGAGAGGGAAGGTGATTCAATATTAGGGAACACTTTCCAACGGGAGTTGAAAATTCAGATCTTCATCTTTGCTCTCTGCGTTTTTCCATTTGCAGGGAATTTAGCAGAGCAGGCAGGTTCCATATGAGTGCAGTGAAGTCCCTTGGGTGGATTCCAGCAGGACACTGTGTGGATATTGTGGGGACCAGAACAAGGAGACCCTCTGGAAGCTCTTTGGGTTCTTCTCGCTTCGTGTCACTTCGTGGTGCAGTAACTCCCACTCCCTAAGCCTCAGTTTCTCCTCTGGGAATATTAATGCTTATTGGGAAAGTGCTTTCAGGGCTTGTCCATGAATTTTTAAAACACAACAGAATTGCCAAAAAAGAAAAAAAAAAAAAAAATCTGCTGTTTGGTTCCAAGTCAACAATTTCCCACCCTCTAAGGACCATGTCCTCAATCAAAACGCATCTGTCGCACTCAACGAGGCTCCATCGGTTTACAGCACCTGTGTCAGACAAAGCTGTTCCATGGATCTCTGCTTCCCAGGTTGTTTCCTAATGGATATTCCATGAAATATGCCTCTTGAATGGCCTGCACCTTCAGGGACCTTCCGTGGGATTCCCAAGCACAGATTTAATTCCTCACCTTGCTGCAAACTCTCCATAGGTCTGTGCACAACCCCACAGTAAAAGCAGGGACATTTTAAACCCTCTGAAAAGTCCTTTTGGGCAAACACCAGAGTGTTAAAGAGCCTTTCAGGGTATGAGAGTTGAGTTTAATGTCTCTGTGCCTCAGATCTGGAGCTGTAAAATGGGGATAACTGGTATTTTTCATGTGGCTTTGCTGGTTTAGGTTACAAGAACTTTCAGGACAGGCACTTAGCATCTCTCCTGATCTCATTGGGTGCCTGGCAGGGCTGTACCCCGGGTCATGTGGGGCACCCAGGTGGGGTGGCAGGACAGGAATTCAGCCCCCAGGTCTCTCTCTCTGTGCTTCACCTCTCAGTCCTGCTTTGTTTATCTCGTGGGGGCCTTTCTGTTTTCAATTCCATTGTTCTTCACCTGGGAATTTCAGGCTATTATTTAATTTCCTTGCAGAATTCAGCCCTCCCCCCTTGCCTCCCAGGTCTCCATGGCCAGCCCCATCCCCTTGGAAAGGCGTTTTTACTTTTCTGCCCCTCTGTGTGAGTCAGTTTTCCTTGGCTCTCGCAGCATCTCCTCTTGTCAAGGCATTATCCAGTGGGGAGCCTGATTATTTAGATTCCTTCAGCTTCCCCTTTTAATATATCTCCTCTGCGTCCTGCAGCCTGACCCCTGCCAAAGGACCTGCCACGAGGGTTGTTTCCCCCAGTCTGGAGCCCTCCCCCAGCTTCCCTTTCATCTGTGTTTTCTAAGAGGTCTGTGCTTCAGGCATCGAAGTCAGAGCAGGGTTTGGGGCCTCTGGGTCCAGCGCTGGATCCCTCCCCCATCACCTGAGAAAAGGCAAAAACCACTTCCAGGGCCAGTCTTGGAGGGGGGTGGGGAATAGCTGAGCCCAGAGAGGGAAAGGAAATCATTTAATCCCCCCCACTTTTTTTTTTTTTTTTTTTTAATTTGCAGCATGGTTCCTAGTGGACAGATCCTGTGCCATGCTCTGCAGCTGGCTTTTAGGGCAGCAGACCTGGGAGAAGTGACGAGGTCCCTAAAAATTAGGAGGGAGAGAATATTGATGCAAGGCTGCTGTGCTGGGCTGGTCCTTGTGGGTCCAGTATGCCCAGTGGAAAAAACCCCCACTCTAAAAGCCTCCGTGGGGACTTTTGGGGGCCTCTCTCCTGGTTTTACACCAGGGAGAGGTGCAGGGTGCTGGGTGCTGTGATTGGATTCCCTACTCCATGGAAACATGGTTCAGCACTTGCCAGCCGCTGATCTCTGGAGGTGTGAGCAGCACCAGTGCAATTCCAAGGTGGAAATGGAGGCAGGATATCCAGGATTGCTGCTGGCTACGTGAACCCAGTGCCTGTAAGTCCCTACAAGCCCAGAGAGTGGATTCACCCCGGTGGGATCCATGTTTTGTAGAGCTCAGGGAGGCTTCTTAAGCAGAGGGTGCACATCTGCACACCTCTGCTGTTTCAGGGGGCACAAATGTCCTGTCACTGAAGTCCTGGTGTTGTCTCCACTGTCACAGGACTGTCACAGGCCCCCCAGAGCTCCCACAGGCAGGGCTGGCACCAGCTGCAGTTGTGGGGGAACTGGGAGCAAATCCCCCTGGGATCTGTGTGATGGAGAGCAAACGCCCAGCCCAGGAGCTGAAGGAAATCACCTCCTGTTTGAAGAACATCAACTTGTTTTTCCAGCCCTCTGCCAGGTTTTATTTGCAAAATTGCTGCAGAAGGAGGAGACCCTTGGAGGTCTCCAAGCTGTAAACCCAAGAGCAATAAAATATTGCTAGAATGTATTTAGCAAAATGCAGTTGAACAGGAAAACAGAAGGGGGATGATGGACAGAGCTATCTAGTGGCAGCTGTTGAGGGTTTCTCTGCAGGGAAGAGACTGTTTAGATGGGGAGTTCTCCATTTTTGCCTCAGCTAAGGTGAGACCACAGGTTTTCCTTCATCCAGCCTTCCCAACAACAGGCAGCAAACCCTTTGGAGTCAGGCAGTGCTGATCCAGTGATTGCTGCAACTTGTCACTGCCCGTCCCATCTATCACCCAGCACAACGTGACACCTCAGCCAGGGAAATTCAGAGAGAAGCAGTTTTCTGTCAGCTCCAATTTACCAATAAGGGCTTTGAAAGCAGGGCTTGAAATGACTGTGTTCTCCGTGAAAACCTCCTTTAGAAAACAGGACAGGACGTTTTTCTTGCAGGAGTGCTGGGCCAAAAATTGAGTTGAAAGTGTTTCCCCGCATTTTCTACCACCATCCACCCCCTGGGTCAAGAGCGCCTCCAGATTTTGGCTCTGTTGAGAGTCGGGGGAGGGTCCTGAAATATTGCCCCTCACCTAGGGAGGTGTCCCAGCACTCATCTGAGTCTGAGCGTGTGAGCAGGCCCTTGATGAGATGCAAATAAAAAGTTATTAGTATGAAGCAGCAGCTCATCATCAACATTTTCAAGGGCAGAGCCTAAGATCAGTTAAAGAAAACGTTCATCCATAGCTAGGGCTGTTGCAGCCAAAGTTTTATAGACCCTTCCAAGTGCTGGATGCTCCCTGAATTGCTGGAGTTTGTCCTGCTCAGGCAAAGTGAAGATTTGGGCTGAGTCTGCTGCAGTTATGAGTTCCATGCCCCTGTTAAAATGCATTTCTATCATCCCCAGTGTTACATTTTGGAACATTTGGTTCCAGGAGTACGGCAGCACTATCATATGGTTTCAAGTAAACCCCGTGTTTCTCCAGGCCAAAAGCTGTAGGCAACTGATGTTACAGGAAGCAGAGATTTGACATCTGGATCAGAACTGCAACGCACTTTCTTCAGGTTTAAAACTCCCCTAACATCAGCCTCACCCCTGAAAGTTCTCTGGGTGCTCCCAGGTGCTAAATTATCCTTCCTCCGGGCAGTCTTTGTGCTCCAGAGTGCAGTGGAGAAAAAAATCCCACCAGTCCATGTGTAAGGAGAAGGAGAAGATGTCTCTGGTTGTTCTGCGGGGTGTCTGACTTTGTGGAATTTGTGAAGTTGCTTCCATCCTTATTAATCTTATGTTTACAGGGAGCCCTCAAGCAGGATGGAGGGAAGAGAAGACGGGCTGAAACCTCCACTGGTGGAAAAGGAACACGGAGCCCCTGGTTTGGGGAGATTTCTGTCATCTGCTGGCCCAGCAGTGATTCTCTTCAAAGACACAGAGCACATATTAACTCAGAGCTCAAAATTCTTTATTTTCCTAGGCATATGAGCAAGGAGACCTTCCGTGGCAATCATCCATAATCCATGCCACAGGCAGAGAGACAGAAAGCAAACAAAACTGAGATCAAATGCCCAGGAAACAGCAGCCCAGGGCTCCCAGCGGTGAGAGCAGCTCCTCTCTGCACCTTCCAGTGCAGGAGCCCCAGGTATGGTGCAGAAATCAAAACTAAATCCATTACGCTCCCAGCACCCCTCTGAAGGAAGGAGTGGGAGAAGTGGGTGCTTAAGCCAAGCCTGGGAAGACTTGATGCTGACAGGGCTGGGACACCTTTCCTATGGAGGCTGGGAGAACTGTGAGGGTCCAGTCTAGAGAAGAGAAGGCTCGAGGGAGACCCTGGAGCCCCTTCCAGTGCCCAGGAGGGGCAGGAGGAGGCTCCAGGAGAGCTGGAGAGGGACTTTGGACAAGGAGTGACAGGACAAGGGGGAGTTGCTTCCCACTGACCTAGGGCAGGGTTAGATGGAATATTGGGGACAAATTCTTCCCTGTGAGGGTGGTGAGGCACTGGAACGTGTGGACCAGAAAGGCTGTGGACTCCCCGTCCCTGGAAATGTCCAAGGCCAGGTTGGATGGTGCTCAGAACAACCTGGGACAGTGGAAAGTGTCCCTGCCCATGGCAGGGGGTGGGACTGGATGATCTTGATTGTCATTTCCAACCCAAACCATTCTAGGCTTCCATGCCTAATTCAGACTCCTGCAGTAGCTGTGAAGCACCTGGTTTGCTGCTAGAATCAATAAAACCTACTCCAAAGGTCGGTTTTAAGCCAGACTTATTCTTTATCCCTTGGCAGAACTGATTTGTCCCTATGGAGGTTGGTATCTATGGTTAGGGACTGTAGGGCTCTGCCATGGATTCAGCTGCAGATCCCTGAGGGAATCAGGCTCTTCCTTAGAGGCATGGTCCTTCCTGACACTTCCTGAGCTGGCCTGGGGACAGTCAGCTCGTTGGGGTTTGGATGAGGATCTCTTTTCCCTGTCTCTGGGTTGGAGCATCCCTTTGTCCTGGGCCAGTTCATCAAGGAGGAACAAGTGACCTCGACCTGGTCAGCTCCATCAGTGACCATCAGTGACACGAGCTCTGGGTGTCCCCAGGGAGGAAGGTGGATCTTCTTCAAGAAAAGAAAAGAAAATGCCAAAGTTTCTGCTGTGAAAACAAACTGAGTCCCTAACAAATACTCCTGGATGGCTCAGAAGCAGCGAGGGACGCGGGTGTCTGAAAATTGGTGAAGAAATATAATCTTGAAGAGTTTCTAGCAAAACGAGGGAAAGTCAAAGTGTTTCTTGAGCCTGCTTTGTTTAATCACAAGCCCATGATTTATTCCCCAGTGACACATCCACCATCCCCCTACACACACACACACACTCATGCACACACGTCCACCAGGGCAACTGCTCCGCATTTTATTGGAAAAATATAAAACGGTTTTGCATTCTTACCTTTATTTCAAGACCTCCTACAAGAAACAGGAAGGGTAAACATGAAAGATCTGTTTCCTTTAAATTGTGAGTGTGGGGGAGTTTTCCTGTAGTGAAAGGACTGTTTTGAAAAGCCCTAAATGCTTTTGAATTGAATACATAGAAGTAATGTACACACGGTTTGAATTTACAGTTCTGGGTCTCCTATCCCCCTCCATATGAATCCTATAAGTCAGACGTGTTGCTACAGTGATTCCCACCGGGAAAGTCTGGACCTAGACTAGGAACAGCTGTAGATCTACAATCCACCAAAGTCGGCTTCTGAAACAGATATGAATTATTGGTTCAGTCAGATAAATATGGCTTTGCCTTTCCCCCACAGGCAACCACATATGGCACTTGGAAAGAATTAAAACCTTTACCCTTGGCCAGGTCTGGTTAAATAATGGCTCTTTCTTATACTTTCCCCCTCTCTCCATTTCCTCTCATTCATTCTTCTTTTAATTTTCCTTTCATGATCTTTTTGGCACCGGTATCCGAAATGTCACCTCCTCAAAGTGACCCTGGATTTTACAGTGTCACCTACGGGGCTGCAGGCAGACGGATGGGAAAACATGGAGCTGTTATTCAGCGGGGCTGGAGCTCTGAAAGGGGAAACAAAACCACCTTTCTGCCTCTCAGCATGGCTGTGCTGAGGCCAGAAAAGCCTCTGAGGCTGCAGCTACGTTATCAGCTGAGCTCAGGCTTGTCCCAGAGCCCGAATTCACCCACCACCCCACAGTGTGCGTGCAGGAGGATACTCTGACCCCTTCTTGGGGAGCAGGGCTCGTGTCCCTTCCTGTGCCAGCAGCGCTTTTTATGTCTTGCAGCTTGTGTTAAACAGCTCAAACAGTGAGGAACAATGGTCTGAGGATGAAGATGTGAGATGTGAGGGTTTGGTAGCATCGCTCCGAGCCAGAACTGGACTGTCCCTGCTGTCCTGGCCCCTTCTCCGCCTTCCCAGGTCCCTGTGCTGCATCTGCCCCTCCAAATCCAGGGCACACAGGTGCAGAATGGCATCCCTGAGAAGAGGATGCAACCTCACAGCTAAGAAATGCTCTTACCTGCTTCTCTTGGGGTCCCTGGTCCCCCCTCCTCTCTCTGCTCCTCTTTCCTACCCTTACTCAGTCACTCAGCCTCACGAGCTGCCCTCCAGCCAAGCCCTCCACCAGATTTCACTTCTCTTCCTCAAGCTACTTCACGGGCTTTAAAAATCTGGAATTAAGAAACCTGTAACTTGCTGCTTTATCTCATTATCTCCTGTTTTGCATTTTAATGTGCCTGCTCTAAAAAAGACCTCATTGATATTCTGGTTCGGCATGTGTTTGTTTGTGTCTCTTGGGAAAATTGGCTACAGATATTGCTAAGTCAAAAACACACACAGGAGAGTTTGCTGCATATTTTCCTTTCCTTTTTTTTCCTTCTTTGATAGAGGATGTTATTTTCTTCACTTTCTTGAATAGCAAGCGAATGGAAATGGTGGGATTTTGAGGCAGCTCGGGATGTAGGATATGATCTAGTGATCTTGGAGATATCAGTCTCCAGCTCTGTGACTGGAGCTCTGGGATTCTCCCTACCCCCTTTGCAAAAGGACTCCAGGAGCCTGCTTGGAAATGCAGGTCACCGTGCCTGGCATCCAGTCATGCAGCACCTCTTCCCAAAGTCCTCAGAGTC
Source organism: Atrichornis clamosus (assembly GCA_013400975.1). Classification (NCBI taxonomy): domain Eukaryota; kingdom Metazoa; phylum Chordata; class Aves; order Passeriformes; family Menuridae; genus Atrichornis; species Atrichornis clamosus. Next base: position 8,256 of record WBMZ01003651.1, on the reverse strand, counting down.
CTCAGGGACAATCCCAGTGGCCAAGCCTTGGGGATCCAAGTGTTGAACCAAAGGTCATCCCAAAGTCCGGTGTTTCCTGCCCGTCTGGGAGGGTGGCTCTGGGCAGGAGCGTCCCACCACAGCCGTGGGCTCTTAGGAATGTGCACAGGAGCCTTGAAGGGCTGGGATGGTCCGTGGGAGGCTCGGGAAGAGCCCAGGTGAGCAGAGGCAGAAGAATTCCAGCATAACCCTGATCCCAGCAGCAGCTCCGAGCTCTGCACGGGTCCTTCTGGAAAGGTACCGGGGATTTAATTGGGATGGTTCCTTTCACTGCTCCAGAAAGATGTTGCCAGAGCTTGTTTCTCCTCTCCATTTCAAGGTGAAAATTTACCTTTTCTGCCCTCTGTGCAACCATTAAAAATCCCCCTGGTGCTGCTCTTGAATAGTCATTTAACTACAATGGTCCCAACGTGTTTCCACCGTGGAATTGTTGCTGCTTCTTGCTATAATCCTATGGTTAGGAGGACTTAGGATGGGAGAAAAAACCCTCAGGAGGCAGTGACTAGAAAGGGAGTTTAAATAGCTACTGCAGACTAGACATTTAATTTTTTAGGGGCATAAAATTTGCATGAGGTGAACCCCAGGTTGGCTGCTTGGGAAATCTGTGTCAAGCAAATCTTTGAACAGGTTTTTAAAAATGCAGTTGTTTTCGATGTATCCTTGAGAATCATAAATGTTAAAATATCTCCCTTCACCTGGGACTCAGCACAGGAGGACTCCTTGATTGGATCTCCCTGGGTCTTGGCACTGCGTTTTGTACAGGTGGCATTTTTGTGGTGGGAGAAGAGGACCTTTGTTAATTAATGAGGAACTGAATTAATGAGTACTGCGGCAGCTTTAGGGTTGACCCTGGGCAGGGGGTGATCTGGAAGGACGTGTCACCACACAGAGGTGCTGGCCAAGCCAGCAGAGGCGTTTTCCCACCCAAAAGATGTTGTCACCTGTCCCGAGTCACGTCCCTTCCCTATGGCACCACGATGCTCTGGTGCAAGCTGTCATGCAAGACCCCAGCTCCATCCTGCTGGCACATCCAGGTGTCCCTTGCAGTCACTTCTGCTGCTCTTTCTGCAGCTTTGAGCAACGTCACAAGCTCTTTGGGCAGCCTCTCCTTCACCCCTGGGGTTGCTGCACGTCAGCAGCAAATGAAGGTATTTGTGCAGAGTTTCTCTCTGGTTCTGGAGTGCTTTGCCCTGCGTGAGCCGGAGCACGGAGCAGCTCGGTGTGGCTGATGGCAGGGGCTGCAGTGCAGCATTCCTCATCCTCCTTTCTCTTCAGAGGCCCAGAGCAGGAGGCTGAGCAGGGACTTTTCATGTGGAGTCTGGACTCCAGGGCTGGATCCTGTGCGCAGGTTGCCACAGCACCATCCCAAACCTCTCCTGGGACATGACAGCTCAGGGTCCCAGATCTGTGTGCCAGCAGGCATCCTCTCTGCCCTCGTGCTGTGTCACTTCTGAAACCACTTCAGGTCCCTTTTTCTGCCCCTCCTTTTAATGATCTTTTTATTTTCTTTAAGTTTTCATATATTTCCAGTGGCACCAATGAAGCCAGTGCCTTTCTTTTTCACCTTGCCCTGCTGACCACCCCGGCACAGAAGCCCCTGGCAAATGTGGGCAGGAGCAGCTTTCGGGAGGAATAAATGGGAAGTGCCAGGGAAGAAATGGCACCGTTGCCAGATGCTCCAGCAAGAAAACACTTTGGGACCCTGTGATTTCTCCCTGCTGTACAGAGGGCTCCCGACAGCACCCCAGCCATGCACTTAACTGACTTTAAAAGGGACCGAGGTGAAGTAACCCTTCTTTATTTTGATTTTTTTTTTTTTTTAAATACCCTGTGGTGCCGAACTGAAATCGCAGCCAGCTTCTATTTTCAGAGGGCTCGGTGAGAGAATGTTTTTATCTGGAGATACAATGACTGTCGCCCTGTAGCCTGCAGTTCCCATGCTGGTGCTGCCAGGGCCCATGAATGCGTGCTTTATGAGCTGCTCTCGCAGGTGTTCGGGGGGCATGTAATCACTCATGAATAGTGGGGACACAGAAACTCGGGGCAGGCTCTGGCACAGGGAGCCAGGCCAGGCGTTTTTCATTCTGTGAGAAAAGCAGGGGAAGAAGAAGAAAAAAAAAAAGGAAAAAGTCCGGTGCTTTTCCTCCGCTCCCCTCGCCTGCCTGCGAGCGCTGTCCCAGCCTCTGCCCAGCTACCCAGTCACCCTCTCCATTTATACCCACACCGATGTAAATTTGGGCACAGAATCCAATGTTTTGAGGTTTCTTTGGCCTCCCTCGGGGAGAAATCCCGAGCTGCTGGAGTGGGCAATGCCTCCATCCACGTGGAGTTTGCTGCAGGAGCTGATCTTGAGGGTCTGGATTTTGTGCTTTTTGTGCTCCTTGCTCTCCTCGTGCCAGGGCTTGTGCATAAAATAAGCAGCAGTGACTTCAGGAGGAGTGCAGCCCTCGGAGTAGTTTGGAATGTGTGTGTTATGGACGGGGCCTATTATGATAATGATGATTAATTTGCCATTAAGCCTCTCTGATACTTCCCCTTTCTCCAACCCTGCGTAGGCACAAAGGGAGAGGGATTGAGTTGCAAGGGGCAGTTTGGATTTTGGCAGGCTGGGCTTCCAAACACTTGGCTTTGCAGCCAAACAACGTGCTCTTAATAAAGTTCTGTGTGAAAAATAACGATAAAAACAACCCCAAGCAAGGTATATTTTAAAAAGGGGAAAATCTCTGTAATTTTTAACTGGTCTAACACAACAGCCCAGTTTATTTTGTGACTCCCAGCCAGAGTCTTTGGCTCAAGGGATTTAAGCCCTCTTGGCTCCAAGGAGAGCACCGAGGTGGGACACCCAGCAGTCACACACCAGTTTTGCTCAGGGCTTGAGCCCCAACAGTTGCTCTCTCATGCCACCCATCAGCAGCCTCTGGCTCAGGATTTGGTCTGGGAGGGAACGAGGATTCTCCAAGCTGGGAAACACCAGAGTGTTCCAACAAAATTGACTTGGAGTTGATTTTGGCTTGGAGAACCTGAGTTCCAACTCGCCTGTGGCCACTGGCCCCTGATTCCAGAACTGCTGGGTCTCCTTGTGCCCAGAAAATTCAGGTGCACGACCTGGATGTGAACCCTACCTGCCAAAGTGGCAGGATTTCCCCTGGGAAAACTCCCAGTGATTTCTGTTTATTATTATTATTGGGTTTATTTAAACATTCTGTGGAAGAGAATAGCCCCCGAGTTATGATTACTTTTATCAGTCAGTGTCAGGTTAACAGTTATCTATAAAGCAATACATCCCTCAGCCTGAAAGGAAGACACTATTTTGGAAAAATATTAATATTCAGGGTGTGCAGCCTCAGCCGGTGTTTTTATTTGTGCTCATATTTTTCACTGCCTTTCTTTTACACCTCAAGGACACATTTATGATCTCCTCATGGTATTTCACTTCTGAGGTGATGGTGATGCCTTGAGAAAAAACAGATCTCACATTAATTTGGCCCCCAAAGCCGTTAGAGTGCTTGTGGAGCAGGGAAATGTGAGTACAGCTCTTGGATATTTGGCTGCATTTATCAGGAATTTGCCACTTTGTGCTTTATATCTGCAGCACCAAAATACACAAAGGCCTTGTGTTGGGGTAGCACAAGTTTTGCCTAGAAATAAAGGGAGAGTGGAGCACTCCCTACCCTCCTGGAAGTGGCATCCCTGATGGATTTGTCCATTACCTAAAAACTTAGGATGCTGTCTGAACATGCCAGGGAAAATAAAGCCTCCATTGCTTTGTGTGTGTTTCTAAGTGGGGTTTTTACCCCGCAGAGGAGGAAGCAGAGGTGCTGAGGAGATCTGCCAGTAAATGAGGAGAATTACTGATGGAGAAGGGTAACACTCTGCTCTCACAGGGTGCCTTTCTCATTAGGGACTGGAGGTGTTTCTTCTCCTCCATGGCTGAGGGAAAGGGGTGTGGGAGATGCCCAAGGTCTTCTGTAGAGTTAGTGGCATAGTAGGAAAAATAATCAGCCCCTCCCAAGTGCCAGAAGATGCTTTAACCCCCAGGAAATTCAGCTTTTCGGTTGAATGCAGCTCTCCAGCTCTCGGAGTATTTTTCGAGCAGCAATGCCGCATCTGTAAAATACCGATTACCCCAATTTCCATGAGGGAAAATGACTCCCACAGGGAGGAGATCGCCACACCTTTCCACAGCTCTCCAGCAGTAGGTTGGCAGTAGTCTGGAGTCAGCTCAGGAGCAGGAGACAGAGCCTTGTGGGAGGGAAGTTATCCCAGCCGAGATCTCGGTGGATTTTACCCCCTCCAGAAACATCCAGAGGGGCTCTGGCATTCACACGTCTTGACATGGGAGGGTTTTTTCTCTGTAGTCTGCCACAGCTTTGGCTTTTCAATAGCCTGTTTCAGGAAAAAAAAAAAAAAAAAGCACCCAACAAGCAAAGACAAACAAGATTTGGTTCAGGGAAGAGTGAATCTCCCCAACCTGCATGGTGGCACCAAGCCTTTGCTTAAATTTGAATTTATTGCTTTGCATTTGTTTTCCTGAAAACTCGTGTTTACCTGGACAGAGTGGCTGTGCATCCCCTCACACACACCTTGTCTTTGGCAGAATAAACAACCCCAGCTACATCTAGATTTCCTTATGCTTCATTTTCCCAGGATGTGAGCACCCCTTCCCAGCTACTCCAGAAGGTCTCCATCTTCCTCCAGTTAGGAATATTCCCCTGTATCCCTGTCAGCCTCTGCCCCACCACCCCACTCCTGTTCAGGTGGTCACTCAGTGTTGGGTCCCTTTCTGCAGAGCTCATAATCATCCCGGGTCTTATTTATGCCTTGGAATATTCCTGCCTATGTCAAATATCTTGTGCTTTTATCCCTGTTGGACTTCAGCCAGTAATTTCAGATGATTTCTCCATTTATCCAGATCATTTTGAAGGCTAATTCTGACCGTAACATACTGGCAGGGCTCTCCCAGCTCCGTGTTGTCCACAAATTTAATAAACACGCTCCCTGTCAAGGTCATCGTGGAAAATGGCGAATAGAAACAGAAGCACGTTTAAGTTTGACACCCACCACACAAAATTTTCCCCAAATCGTGCTGGTTTCAGCATCAAGGGAATGTGGCTTCTGCCTGAAAAATCACAAGCTTGCAGCTCTCCCAAATAGTTTCAGTTCTGCTTTGTTGTCAGATCTGTGTTTCACCTCAAAAAAAAAAAAAGAAAACCAAAAAAATCCCTCCCCCATATGACTGAAGTATTTTGGGATTTTTAAGCACCTTTCCCCTCGCAAGGAACGGGATGTATGTACTCAGGATGACATTTTCATTCATAAAGATCTCGGGATCCACCACAACTCTCCCTGGCACATTTTACTACCTCCAGAACGAGGTAGGGCAGCCATTTTAATGATGCACAATTTAAATCCGCACATGATTCACTCGAGCCGTGGGTTTTTAATTCTGTGGAGTTACAAAGTTCTTGTTCTGTAATCAGTTGCTTCCTAACTTGAAGCCATCTCAAATTATAAATTGCTTCCCTAACCAATGCAAAATACGGCGGCATAATATCATGATTGATGCTATAGAGAAAACTCTGGTACAGTTTGCACGCCATCAAATATAATCCTGGTGCAGGTGGGTGACTGAAGCATGGGGTAAAATGCAGTTGATTAGATATTTTGTCTCATTCAGGAGCCTTTTCTGCCAGCACTATATGACTAAATGCATATTGCATGAGGGGCCTGTTCCAAAGTCCATTGAAATGGAGTGAAAGACTCCTGTTTCGTGCTTTGGATCGGGGCAAAAACACTGTCAGACACACAACAGAGATGTTGCGTTCCAGTTCGAGGGGACCGGCTCTCCTAATGGCAAAAACAAATGTTTTGTCCATGATGTATGGAGCTGTTAATGACAGCAGTTCCTCGGAGAGCCCCGTGATTTGCAAATATTGAATGTATTTCCATTTTGCAGGGTGAGTGGTAGGAATTGAAGTATGGAAAATTAAAGGAGGTGGCCAGGTCCTTAGAGGAGAGCTGGAGCCTTGACCTCTGCTATAGCCTAAATACGCTGGGATTCTTATCCAGGCAGCACTGCAGGGAGAATATGGCTGGGATAATGTTCCTCACTTCTACTGCCATTCCTGCTAGGGAAATGGATGCTCTTTCCTTACACATCCAGGGTGTGACTCCAGCCAGGTTGCTGTTAGTCCAGGTAGGGGAAATCTTGGACCATGCCAAAAGGCAGCATGATCTAGGGAAAAAGCAGGAAAAACCAAGTGTTGTGGCATTTTTGGGCTGTTTTCCCAGCTCACTGCTGGGACAGTCCCAGCAGAAGCCTCATCCCCTACTCCTGTCCCAGCAGTGCTGCACCCTCAGCTGGTCCAAGAGCAGGGCTGGGACCCAGGAAATTCCTCTGGGAGCCCAGATAAGAGGTGTGAGGGCAAGGACATGCAAAGCTGGGTTTATTTTCCTCTGCGCTCCCCAACTATGGATGCGGGTTTTCCCGTTTTCTGCAGAAAAATCGCTTCACCTCGCCTGTATTTGTGTGTTGTCAGTGACAGGGAAAAGCAGTGCTGGCTGAACCAGTGCTGCCACTCCTGCTCTGCAGAGGCTGAACCAAGGCACAAAAGGCACGGGCAGCCGGGAAGGAAGGGAATTTAATCACTTTTTGTGGGGATCTGAAGCCCGCAGGTGGGACAGACATAGGGCACTGCCGCCGAGGTAGGAAGAGAATCCTCACCCGCACCCCTGCGAGCATCTCGTTTCGTTTTAGCATCCACAGCCCAAGGGAGGCAGTGGAAGAGGGGAGGGAGGGGCCGGGACCAGCGGCTGGGGAGGGATCCTGCCACGGGGATGGCACCTCGGGCTGGCAGCCAGGTCTGTGTCCCCAGCCGGCCACCCCCGCCGGGTGTGGATGGGTCTGTGCCTCCACTAAACGTTCTGTATTTACACATGCGGCGCTTCTCCTTCTCGTGCCCCTTTTTCTCCCTCCTCTCGCCTTTTATAGTCACGCCAGGCACGGCTTCAAGGGGCGAGGGCAGCTCGCCAGAGCCTCCGACCTCCCCTGCCAGCGCCCGCTGCTCTCAAGAGCCGAAAATTTCGTCCGAGCGCCGGCTCTAACGTGACACTCGCTGCATCACGGGCGGTGATAACGCCCAGGAAAATAAAGAACTAAATAAATAAATAAAGCGGCGGACACCTAGAGCAGCACGCGAATGTGTAGCTGGAGGTACAGCCACCCCCTTGCAGCCCTCACCGGTGAGCGATAAATGGAACTTTGTTCCCCCTCGGAAGGGGTTGGGTTTTTCCCCCCCCCCGCCCCATTTGCCGGTTTCTAGCGGTGCTCGAGACCTCCAAGAGGTCTGGGAGCGGATTGCAGTGACTTCCAACCTCGCTCCGGCTCTTTGTGCCAGGATGGCATTATCTGCGGCTTTTCTTCTTTTCCTTCTCCCTCTTTCTTTAAAAAGCCATAAAACAGCAAGTACTATTCAGTGATTAAGATTATTTGGGTTCACTTCAGTCCTGGCATGGTGCTAATAAAAAAAAAAAAAAAAACAACCCAACGTTAAAGGGTTTGTTCTCTCATTTGCAGAAGAAACCGTCTCACTATGGGAATGAACAATTAACAGCATTTAAATGAGCTGAACTTGGTCCTTTTCTCCCATTGTCTTTGTGCCTTTTGAATCATCTGGAATTGGATTTTCTCCGCTGTCTATTTTCCGGTGTGCTAAAATGTTTTACATAAATCATAGACCAACCCCGAGACGTAACCCCCTCATCCCCGCGGTCCACAACGCCTGGAAAAATGATGAAACGTTGTGCTTAATCACCTGGATCTGTTGCACGATTACAATCTTTGCTGATTATGATTTTTCTTTTTTTTATTCCCTGCCATTTTTTTTTTCCTTAAAGGAAATACAGCAGAGGGATGGGGAGGGCGTTCTCCCTGGTTCCGTATCCGCAGGCATTGCTGCCTTCATTAATTAAAAATGATAGCAAGGAAAGCCAGCGAAAGGGTTTGATCTTTACATGGAAAAGACAGTGTGTAGCCTCTTCTAAGACCTTTTGGCGAAGGATTTAAACCCTTCTCTCACGCCGCAACCTCAGCGTGTGTATAAAAAATATGGGTTTTTTCTTTTTTACTGAGGTATATTAATTATATAAATATAGTGAATACGTATATTGAGTATATAAATATATTAAATATATAAGAATATTAAATATATGAGAATA